>JAQFZC010006600.1:0-12305 GCA_034695205.1 Dicyrtoma fusca
TAACAGACCTGAAGATGGCCAGCCAAGGGATTTCATTGATGCTTATCTGAAGGAGATTGAGGAGACCACGGATGAGAGTTCCAGCTTTTATAAAGAGCAAGGAAGTACGTATGTATGTAGTTTAGTGACTATTTATGAAAAGGTGCAAAATGTTTTATTCACATTATTTTGATGACTTCCTAAATTTTCTATGCACATAGTTTGGAAAAGTTGCGCTATATTCTATTTTTGAAAAGGTGCAAAATGTTCTATTTGCATGATTTTGAAAAGGCAAAACTTCTTCAAAATTTAATTTGAAACGCTGTACACTAAATTACAGTGAAATCTCTGATGGCAGTCCTCATGGATTTGTTTATTGCTGGCAGTGATACGACGGCCAACACTTTAGTATGGGCTTTTCTCTACTTAACCAAATTCCCGGAAGTTCAAAGGAAGATCCACGAGGAACTTGACAGTGTCGTTGGGACCAGTCGCCCAGTGTCACTCGCAGACCGTCCAAGGTAACCAAACAAATTCCTTAAAATTAAAATAAATAACATTCAATTTTTTGAACCACTTTTTCAATTACAATTTCAACATTTTGTTTTTTTAGCCTTCCGTATTCGGAAGCCACACTACTGGAAACCATGCGATACTCATCAATTACACCCTTTGGCTTGATTCATACAACAATGGCGGACGTGAGTTTCCATGGCTACCATTTCCCTAAAGGAACTCAAGTTGCTGGCAACTCCTACTATAGTCATTACCATCCAAAACTGTGGGATTCCCCCAAATCGTTTAACCCGGCACGATTTCTAACCCAAGATGGGAAGAAGGTTCACAGGTCGGAGAATTTTTTGGGATTTTCATCGGGGAAACGGCAGTGCTTGGGAGAGACGCTGGCAAGGGATGAACTTTTCCTTTTTACAACGAACATCCTCCAAAGATTTAGTGTTCGACTAGCGGATGACAGCGTCAACGTTCCTACGGAGCCCGTTCCAGCAGGGCCTCCTCCGGAAGCCCATCCCTATTCACTCGTCTTCACGGATCGATTCTAAAATAATTATAAGGCCACTATAAATGCTATCTGATTGTAAGGAAGTTCCTTTATTGTTTATGTATAGAAGTTAATTTTAATAAAGGACCGTTAAAGAATGTGAGCGTTGCCTACATAAGTGCGGCCAGCCAGTAAATTTCACTGCACTGACAGCTAATAAATAGTAATATCGATTTATAAATGCTGTCAACAGATGCTAGTTGTGAATCTTAAAAGGTGCAAAGTATTCGATTTGCATGATTTTGAAAAGGTGCAAGTTGTTGTATTTGCATGATTTTGAAAGTAACAAAAAATTCTATTTAAACGATTTTGAAAACTTCGATTTGGCCTATGTCTATAGTTTTGAAAACAAGCAAATTGTTCTATTTGCATAATTTGAAAAGGTGCTAAAAGTATTATTTGCCTGATTTTGAAAAGGTCCAAGTTGTTATATTTACCTAATTTTAAAAGGAGTACAACGTTCTATTTAAACGATTTTGAAAACTTCCAAAATGGTCCAATGTCCATAGTTTTGAAAAGAAGCAAAGTATTTTATAAATGATTTTGCAAAGATACAGAATGTTGAATTTACATGTTTTTAAAAAGTTACAAAATGTTCCATTATTTCATTCACATGATTTTTAAGTAAAAATTGTTTTTTATTTACCTTAAAATCTCTGCTTAAAACTATTGATGCGTCTATTTTTACTATTTGTTTATGTATGATTGATTTTATTGTACGCACTACTATACCAAATATTGCAGATATATAATTACGTGTACCTACCTATTTACCATATAGCAGTCGTGCAAGTACCATTATGGTATGGAAAAAATAAAGGTAATTAGAATTAGATACTATTCAAGTGTTTGCCTTCAAATTAGATGATTAGCCGGCAAGTCCAATGAATTACTCAATTTAATGCATACAGAGGGGTCGGATTTTTTGCCCGGTTGTGAAGGATTATGTGCCTTGCTCGGGCATTTTGCCCGGTTTGGGAGTATTTGCCCGGGCCGTCTTATTTGCCCGGCCTTCCATTATATTAGCAAAAAGATGATTACAATTGCAACATGTAACAATTTAACTAGTATTGAAAATAATGATGAAATCCAGGAATGTAATTTACGATTAACTATTACTTACTTTTAACTAAATATTTGGAGCCAAGGAAGAGAGTTAGAGAGTTCATTGTTTTTGAAATAGGAATTGAGTTGAAGTCTGGCTGGCAGTGGCTGGCACGTCTTTTCGGCCTAAACTGCACGAAGAAAACGGCATGGAAGGGGGCCGTCCATAAATGAAGTTTTCAAACGACGGTAGGTAGGGGGTTGGAGCTTCCGTTTAATGTTAAAAAATGCAAACTTTTGGGGGAAGGGGGTGGGGGAGTAAATGTCCGAAAAATGCAAGCGTCATTTTTGGACAGCTCCTTAACGACATGTCGATATTATGATATTAATGCAACAAGGCAAAAGAAATGCGAGAAAACTATATAAGGCTGGCCCAGCCTAGCCTAGTGTAGTCTAGTCATTTATTTTTTAAGCATCCGCTAATCTAGTCTAGTCACACTGTTTTCCCTTTCTAAATGGTCTAGTCGAGTCTAGACAACACATAAGCCTACCCTAGTTTAGTCCAGTTAGCCAGTTGCCTATCGCTTAATATGTGGAAAATCGCAGCTAGTCTAGTCTAGTCATTTTGCTCGAAGCATCTTCTTGACCGTCTAGGTTTAGAAGTTTAGAACACCCGCATACTATTTCATTCAGAACCTCGGACCCCCGCGTACAATTAGAGACCCGCGCATTAATAGAGACCCTCGTATTGTTCAGACTAACCGTTTTACTACTCTGAATTTAGTTGAAATAAAGTGGCTAAAAACAAGAATTTTGACTCTTTTAAGCGACTTAGAAGTACGTGTCATTTAATTCAAGCTAAGTTAGGTTTACACTAATTTCTGTACACTTAAGCACTGAAAATACTTCCGGTGAGCCGCGTACTGTTAGAGACCCGCGTATTAATAGAGACCCGCGCATTATTCCATTCAAGCCCTCGGACCCCCGCCCCGCGTGCAATTAGAGACCCGCGGATTAATGGAGACCCGCGTAGTAAAAGAGAATTTATGGTAATTGTGATTGTATTGTAATAGTATTAGCGAGTTTGTGTTGACCCGATTCTTGAGGTTTCGGTTTAGGTTTAGGGAGAAAACGGCCGTTTAACTCCATGTATTTTCTAACCCTAAACCTAATCCTAATCTGAAACCTCGACGTAGCACAAACTCACTATTGTGATTAACTTCACAATTTGAATTGTATGATTCTCGATTTTGAAAAACTAATTACTACTCCAGCAGTCAGCAGTAGTTTTGTGAATGTCAGGTTTCATCACTATTTTAAAGCTCTAGAACTGACTGACAAATAGTTAATAATTAGTAGATAAAGTTCGAGAACGTCGTTTTGTCTCTACTGTCAGCATTCAACAGTTGACAGTAAAGTCACTGCTGTTGTTTTTTACTTCTATTTTGCTGTGAATGAAAGCTGATCGCTGATCCTAACTTGTAATTCAAGACGAATTCATTTTCAACTTGAGCAAAGACATGAATTAAAATATCTAATTACTACAAAAAATTCAAGGACTATGTGGTTTATTTTGTTATAAAGGTCTTCAGTCTTCACAGCTTTATTTAGTTGGTTCTTCTGTCATCGACGATGAAAGACTCACTTAGAGAGATGATTTCAAGTCTTTCAAGTGAATGGGAATTGTTCAAAAAGAAACTGCTGTTGACTGTGAAGACTGAACTGCTGAATCAGCCGCACCTCGCAACAGTTGCCTTGCCAGTATTGTTTGGCACAAGGTTGCTTCAGTTAGGTAATTCTTTTTACTATTCATTTTCATTATTGTCAGTCATAAGTTGTCTGTTACGTGCCCAAGAAGTTAGTTTCATTTTTCATGTGACCAATAAATAGTTGGGAGTAAATAATAATTATTATTATTTTCAGTCTGTAAAATTACCTAATAGTATCGTGTGTCATATGTTGTATGTTGTGTGTATCGTTTAGGTCTGTGCTCCGCGATTTTGAATTCCTGCCTGGTGCCTGTCAACTGTTGACTGTTATGCTGCAGTGTTTCCTAATTAAATCGGTCCCACGAAAATGATTTCCTTAACAACAGTCTTAATATCAGTGGCACTCGGAGCTGTTCTCTACTTTTTATTTAGGAAAGACTCAAAACCAGGACGATTTCCCCCTGGTAGGTCATAGGTTGATTGTACATTATTAGCAATTACTGAATTAATAATTAAGTGAAAGATAAAATGCGTGAAATAATACAACTATTTTTTTCAGGTCCTTTTCCACTCCCAATTGTAGGAAATTTGCATTCATTGGCCAAATTCCCCCACAAGGCACTCGTCAAATGGGGTGAGCAGTATGAGAAGATGTGTACTGTCCATTTTGGTGGCAATCGGTAATTTCTTTAATGTTCAATCTGTCATTTAATTGTAAGTTAACGTACAATTTAGTATGTAGTTTAGTATTAGTGATTGATATATTAATTTATTATTATTTAACAAGCATAAATCTGTGGTGTTTGAAAATAATCATTTTTTTATTGTTGTTTGTATACTAACAAGATTGGTACTGTTGAATGATCCAAGTTTGATCCGAGAGGCTTTTATTGATCCCAATTTTACTGGTCGACCGAAGGACGATGGATTTAGTATAATAGCTGGTGGATCTCACGGTAATTGTTTCAAGAATAAATCATTGCTGGCTATGTGACGTGATAACGGGTTTTACTTTTGTCCTTTGACCTTTATTGATAGGACTAATAAGTTCATCGGGTCAAGAGTGGCAGGACCAACGTCGATTTACACTTCGTCATCTTAGAGATTTTGGATTTGGAAAAAATGTGATGGAGGAGCTGATCATGGAGGAAGTTCAAGAATTGATTTTAACCATTAAATCAAACCAAGATCAGCCCATGTCCCTCAGTCGTAGGTGGAACTTAATCGTTTTTAACTCTCTTTGGCGAATTATGAGTGGGAAGCGACACAATCACGATGACCCGGAGCTCTCTAAGCTTTTAGACGGCTTTAATCAGTGAGAGATTAAACATTAAATGATATTTTTACATTCAATTTTAGGAATAAATGTATTTTTAATTGTTGGAATAGAAGATAATAGTAATTACGTTTGTTTTCTAGGCTTAAAGAGGGAAGCGGCATAACACTTCTGCTAGTGCTCTTCTTTCCTGAGCTTACAAGAAGGTTCCCTAGATTGACAGGTTTTAATAAATTCATGGAAATCATTAATGCTCAGAAAGAATTTGCACGGAGGGCCGTTAAAGAACACGAGGCTAACAGACCTGAAGATGGCCAGCCAAGGGATTTCATTGATGCTTATCTGAAGGAGATTGAAGAGACCACGGATGAAAGCTCCAGCTTTTATAAAGATCAAGGAAGTACGTATCTGGTATTCGTAATACATATTGTGGCATATGACTAAGTGGCAAAATATCAAGCTCCCATTAACTTTAATAATTCTGTAATTAATCATGCTCTATTTCATTGACATGATTTTGAAAAGATGCAAAATGTTCTATTTATATGATTTTGAAAAGGCAAAACATCTACAAAATTTAGTATGAAACAATAATTGTTTGTAATATAAATTACAGTGAAATCGCTGATGGCAGTAGTCATGGATTTATTTATCGCTGGCAGTGAGACGACCTCCAACACTTTAGTATGGGCTTTTCTCTACTTAACCAAATTCCCGGAAGTTCAAAGGAAGATCCACGAGGAACTTGACAGTGTCGTTGGGACCAGTCGTCCAGTATCACTCGCAGACCGTCCAAAGTAACAAAACAAATCTCACAAAATAAAAATAAATAACAATACATTTTTTGAACCATTATTCTTGAACCGATATATCAATTACAATTTCCACATTTGTTTTTTTGTTGTTTAGCCTTCCGTATTCGGAAGCCACACTACTGGAAACCATGAGATACTCATCAATTACACCCTTTGGCTTGATTCATACAACAATGACGGACGTGAGTTTCCATGGCTACCATTTCCCTAAAGGAACTCAGGTTGCTGGCAACTCATACTATAGTCATTACCATCCGAAACTGTGGGATTCCCCCAAATCGTTTAACCCGGCACGATTTTTAAGCCAAGATGGGAAGAAGGTTCAAAGGTCGGAGAATTTTCTGGGATTTTCATTGGGGAAACGGCAATGTTTGGGAGAGACCCTGGCAAGGGATGAACTTTTCCTTTTTACAACGAACATTCTCCAAAGATTTAATGTTCGACTAGCGGATGACAGCGTCAACGTCTCTACCGAACCCGTTCCAGGACCTGCTACTGAAGCCCATCCCTATTCACTTGTCTTCACGGATCGAATCTAAAATAATTATAAGGCCGACCGAATCCCTATATATAAATGCTAACTAATTGTAAGGAAGTTTCGTTGGCTTTAGAAAAGGTTAATTTGAACAAAGGACCGTTAAAGAATGTAAATGTTGCCTACATAAGTGCGGCCAGCCATTAGATTTCACTGCCCTGGATAGCCTAGGATAAATAGTAATACCTATTTAAATGCTGTCAAAGATGCAAATTGTGAATTTTAAAAGGTGCAAAAGTGTCCTATTTACCTAATTTTAAAAGTAGCAAAATGTTATATTTAAACGATTTTGAAAACTTCCAAAATGGTCCATGTCCATAGTTTCTAAAAGAAACAAAATATTCTATACATGATTTTGCAAAGGTGCAGAATTTTGAATTTATGAATTTGCATCTTTTTGAAAAGTTACGAAATGTTCCATTGTTCCATTTACATGATTTTTAAATCAAAATTGTTTTTATTCACCTTAAAATCTCTGCTTAAAACTATTAATGCGTCTACTTTTACTATATGTTTTTGTTTTTGATTGATTTTATTGTACGCACTACTGTACCAAATACTGCAGCTATGTACGTGTGCCTACCTAGTTACCATGTAGAATACGTGCAAGTGCAATTATGGCACGGCAAAAATAAAACAATTTTTCAAGAGCTTGCCTTCAAATTAGATAATAAGATAATTAACTGCCAAGGTCCAATGAATTACTCAGTTGAATGCACATAGAGTCAAGACTAATAGTTCACTTTCAGTTTCACATTGTGATTGCTATATATACGGGACAAAAAAAATCTACTACCTATCAAAGTTGTAAGTTGCTTACTTATATATACGTTGTTGATGCCCAGACTTATTACGCAGAGTATGATTATATAAGTGAGCTGTCGCATAGTGTGTCTGCCTGCACTGCCTCACTTCATCATTATAAACTATGTGGGTATTTAATATGTGAGTTAAATCATGTACTTGACAGAATTACATGACAGAATTGCAACCTTGAACTTTGTGATTTAAATGGACTCTCGTATTTCAACTTCATGCATAGAGATTCTGTTTTTCTTCGCTTTAGAAGGCTATGAAGTTGTTTATAAAATACAGAGAGAGATGCATAGCAACTGGGCTAAAAATAATTTAGGCTTCATACTTTTTGCATCAGCGAATATATGTTGATGCAAAACGGGCAAAAAATGTTCAAGGTTCTGTCTGTATGCTATTTGTGTGGGAGACAGATCAGTTCGCCTCATAGAGGCACAAACTATACAGACAGACTTTTTTACTTTATTTTTGCGGAACTGCAAACTGCAAAAGTTGCTTCTATACGAGCATAGCAGTGTTACAGTGTAAATATTTGAGTGTATGTATGGCAGCATCTTACTACGGTTAGTTGTCAAATTCTATTGTATTGTTTTTACTAAATAACACCAGT
This sequence comes from Dicyrtoma fusca, assembly GCA_034695205.1. NCBI lineage: Eukaryota > Metazoa > Arthropoda > Collembola > Symphypleona > Dicyrtomidae > Dicyrtoma > Dicyrtoma fusca. The sequence continues at coordinate 7,842 of JAQFZC010006600.1, forward strand.
ACAGTGCGCAGTGCAGGTGTGGCCCAGTTCTGGTTCTGGGCAAAGTAATTATTTTTCGAGATCAGCTGGAAAAGTAATTTTAATTTTGCAAAAATGCTGTCCCTTACGACAGTTTTGGTATCAGTGGCGCTGGCCACTGTTATCTATCTTTTATTCAAAAAGGGGAAAAATAAAGCAAAACTCCCACCAGGTATGTACATTCATTACTTCAGCAGTACTGTATATTTTATGTATATATAATAATTAATTAATATAATTAGATATTTCGTCGGTGAAGAAGCATTATGGCGTAAGGAAACAGTGCCTGTTTAAAAGCATTGTGACACAAGTTCATTTTTCATAGCATCTCCTTAATGCTGTTTTGACGTAAGTAATAAGTGTATCGTATAACTGTGTACCATTTATTACTGTTTGTAAAGAGTGCAAATACAAGTTTTACAGTTTTAAAAAAAAGCATGTGTAGCAGTTTTGCTATTTTTAAACGTGCAAATAGCAGTTTTACTGTTTTAAAACGTGAAAATAGCCGGTTTTACTGTTTTTAAAACGTGAAAATAGCCAGTTTTACTGTTTTGAAAGATGCAAATAGCCAGTTTTACTGTTTTGAAAGATGCAAATAGCCAGTTTTACTGTTTTGAAAGGTGCAAATAGCAGTTTTACTGTTGTTAAAACGTGAAAATAGTCGGTTTTACTGTTTTGAAAGGTGCAAATAGCAGTTTTACTGTTGTTAAAACGTGAAAATACCAAGTTTTACTGTTTTTGAAAGGTGAAAATAGCAGTTTTACTATTTTTGAAAGGTGCAAATAGCAGTTTTACTGTTTTTGAAAAACGTGCAAGTAGCAGTTTTATAATCTCAAAAAACGTGTGAATGGCAAGCGTACTACTTTTGGAAAAACGTCTAAAAGCTTTACAGATTTTGAAAAAAATGCAAATAGCAGTTTTTCCTTTTTGAAACGTGCCTATGCATAAATTGGAGTTTCGCCATCTTTTCAATGTTACAGTTTTTCCATTTTTTAAAAAGCTTTAAAATGATATTAACATTTTTTGAACACACAGCTTAGGGGTAAAAAGTTATTTGCTGGGACTTAAGGCTGTCAATGGTATAAGAAGGGCGCTAAACTCACGTCACAATGCTTCCTGATCCACGATTTTTTGATTTGGCAACTTTGCGTTACGCTTAATGTTTAAAAATCTACCAATATTTACCCACAAATTATGTTTTTGTAGGCCCCTTTGCGCTCCCAATTATAGGGAACATGCTCTCCATGGGCAAGCATCCTCAGAAAACAATCTTTAAATGGGCTGAAGAGTACGGGCAGATGTTTACACTCGCATTTGGAGGGAGTCAGTAAGTATTCTAGTTTTTGTTAAAATGCATTTTTAATTTCTGATTTAAATTTTGTTTTTTAAATAAAGCTACATTGTCACACACGATTTTGAAATATTTTTTGATAAATAAATTGATTTATTTTATTAGAATGGTTGTTTTGAACGACCCTGCCTTGATTCGAGAAGCTCTGCATGATCCTAACTTTGCTGGGCGCTCTGAGGATAATGGCTTCAACATTATTTCGGATGGGCCTCATGGTATTTATTAACGTTGTATTGTCTATAATAAAAAAAACTAATTCGATGACCTTTCGATTTTTGATCTTTGACCTTTAACCTTTGCCACCAGGTGTGATAAGCTCTTCGGGTCAAGAGTGGGTGGACCAACGTCGCTTCACCCTCCGTCATCTTCGTGATTTCGGATTTGGAAAGAACATCATGGAGGAGATGATTATGGACGAACTGAATGAATTCGTGGTCACAATTAAATCCCAGGAAGGTCAACCCATGTCACTGGCACGAAGATTGAATTTGATCGTTTTTAACTCTCTTTGGAGGATTATGACTGGGAAAAGGCACAGTCATGACGACAAGGAACTGTCTGACTTTTGGGATAGCGTTCACAAGTGAGCTACTGGCTGTTTTAGAGCTGTTTTAGTGAAATACAAAAAATTCCATGACTGCAGTACGTAAATCGTGGGTGAAGAAGCAATGTGGTTGCAGGTTCAGTGCTTAAATGCGTTGTGTTGTAATTCCAGTTTCATTTAAAGTCGTTTGGACTGAAGCCCCCACAACAACCCACGGTTAACTTTTACTTTTGCTAGATATATAATTTTTTACCTGTGTTTACAAAAAGTGCAAAAAGCAGTTTTTACTTTGAAAAGTATAACTGTCAGTTTTACTATTTTTGAAATGTACTAATACCAGTCTTTACATTTTTTGTAAAGTGTAAATCTTTGTTTTACTATTTTTGAAAAGTACAAATACCAATTTTTACTGTTTTTGAAAAATATAACTGTCAGTTTTACCACTTTTGAGACGGGCAAATACCAGTTTTTACTATTTTCATAAAGTGTAGTTCCCAGTTTTACCATTTCTAATAAGTGTTATTACCAGTGTTACTGAGTGCACTTTTTTGAAAAGTGTGAATAGCAGTTTTATCATTTTTGAAAAGCGAAAAAGGTGTACTTACACTTTTTTAAAATAGTAAAACTAGTAACTGCACTTTTTAGAACAGACTAACAATGATATTTCTTCGTTTTTCAAAATGTTTAAAAGTTATATTACACGTTTTCAAAAATATCCGACATATATGTGCACTCTGCACCGTCAAAAATGTGTCTAAAAGTGGTATTTTTACATTCTAAAAATAGTAAAACGTCTATTTGCACTTCCCCAAAAATGTATAAAAGTTGTATGGATGCTTTTTGTGAACACTTGAACACGAAAAGTTGATTGTTAACACTTTCGTCAAAATGAGAGCGCTGGGCTTACTTCACAATGCATCTTCGCCCACGACATTTAGCCTACGATTGACCATAAACTGACTCTACATAATATCTGTACAACTCTTTTTTTACAGACTAAGGGATGAAAGCGGTTTGCTTCTGATGATCACATTCTTCTACCCCAAAATGGCCAAAAGGTTTCCCTGGTTATTCGGTTGGAATAAATTCGTGGGTCTGTGTGAAAAAATGAGGGAATTCGCACGGAGGGCAGTGAGAGAGCACGAGGCGAATCGACCCGAAGATGGCCAGCCTAGAGATTTCATGGATGCGTATCTCAAGGAGATTGAAGGGACCACGGATGAAAACTCCAGCTTTTACAAGCAACATGGAAGTACGTCAACGTATAGAGTCGGTGTCGATGCAATGTGTCCCAAAAGTATCCCATCACAAGTGTCCGTACTGCTAGCAAACGGACCATTGGATGGACTTGGGACACATTGTATTGACACAGACAATTAATATATAAGTGAATAGTGGTGTTACAGGCACTGAAATAATGGCGTGATTGCAAATAATCTGTTTGAAAGTGTGCAAAATGTTCAATTTACACGTTTTTGAAACGATGCAAAACGTTCCTTTTATAAAATTTTAAAAAACGATGCAAAGGAACTTATTCACACATTTTGAAAAGGCTTAAAATGACCTATTTAGATGCTTTTTAAAACGTTCAAACTGTACAATTTGAATTTTTTGAAAAGGTCTTCAATGTTCTGTTTGCATGTTTTTTAAATGTTGCAAAGTGTCCTATTTACACTTTTTTGAAAAGTTGCAAAATGTCCTATTTACATGTTTGTAAAAAGGTGCACATTGTTCTATTCTCATGTTTTCGAAAAGATGCAAAAAGTCTTAATTACACGTTTTCAAAAAGGTGCAAAAGGTTCTATTTACATGCATTTGAAAAGGTGCACAATGTCATTTACACGTTTTTGAAAAGGTGTAAAATGCCCTATTTATATGTTTTCAAAAAGGTGCAAAATGTCCTAATTACATGTTTTCGAAAAGGTGCAAAATGTCCTAATTACATGTTTTCAAAAAGGTGCAAAATGTTCGATTTCCATAATTCTGCAATAAAATACAAATAATGTCCAATACATGTTCTAATTTCCTATTACAGTTAAATCTCTGTTGGCTGTCGTTCTGGACTTATTTAACGCTGGAAGTGACACGACAGCAACCACTTTAACGTGGGTCTTCTTAATACTCACAAAATTCCCGGAAGTTCAAAAGAAAATCCAGGAAGAAATTGACAGTGTGGTTGGGAAAAGTCGACCAGTTTCACTAGCAGACCGTCCAACGTAAGTAAAAATAAAAATATTACAACAATAATCAGACGAGATAATAATCTTCACTTTCTTCTTAACTTTAGAATGCTTTATTTAGCACACTTTAAACTAATTTTTAATTTTTGGTAATGCTAATTTATTCTGCAAAACTTCTAGCCTGCCATACGTAGAAGCCACACTCCTGGAGGTCCTGAGATTTACAACAATTGTGCCCTTCCACATCCCCCACACGATCCTCAACGACGTAGATTTCCATGGTTACCATTTCCCAAAAGGAACCAAGATCACTTCCAATCACTACTATGTCCATTACAATCCCAAGTGGTGGGATGAACCCCTGAAATTTA
>JAQFZC010006601.1:0-12304 GCA_034695205.1 Dicyrtoma fusca
ATGTTAATTTCTAGTTTTGACCTTTTCAAAAATACTTATTTGCAGGCTTGGCCGTTTTGGAAATGTTAATTTCTAGTGTTTTACCATTTCAAAAAGTTGCTTCGTAGAATAAACACTTTTGTAAGTCATTCTGTTGTCGGTGGTTTCCCAGTTTCGAATAGGTTAATTGCAATAACAAGACAGAGATGTGTAGCAACTTTGTACGAGCATTTAATTTTTTCTGGGGATATTTTTATTGAGCCTGTAAATGTCCTTCTTGTTCAGTAGTAAACACGGTAATTATTTTTAGTGAATGTTTTATGCAGAGACTGTAGCACTGCGTTCTGTCCACGGCTGTAACTTTTGTATCTTTTAATCGACCATTTGTGATACTGTATCTGGAGTAGCCTCATTTATTTTTATGAGCTTTAAGTAGTTTCTCTTTACTGCCGCAGCACTTAATCCTTCCTTTGGGTAGATGCCCAAGCTATCAGTAATAATTAATCGCCAATTCACTTTATGCGTCCTTCCACCGATAGGGGTATAGTCACTGCAATGCTGCATAGACTCTTAAATCTCGACTTTAATCACTCACGCAATTTTGATCAAAGTCAAATTCGATTAATAGGAAATTTCTTTAAAAAAAAAGTAATTAAATAATTTAAATGTTTGTTTAAAATAGGCCGAGCCCATGTGCTTCCACTACCGGATCTTCGACCGCCCCCTGAAGACAGCCCCAGTCTACCCGGGCACGAAGCGCCCCGCACCCTCCATGATGGATGAGCCACCGGACGATGATGCGGCAGCTGGGCCACAAAACAATTCCATGACCTCCGCCTCCCCCTCAAAGCTCCCCCGAATATCCGAAGCCTCCAGCAACTCCAACAGCAACAGTAGCACGAGCACCAACACCAACAAAAACTCCAGCTCCAACACCAACAAGAAGTCGACAGACTCCACCCACGACACCAACACTTCACAACAGAATCAAAATAAAACCGATAATTTTAATGAATCTAGCAAGGCCACCATTAACAGTAGCAGTAGTTCTAATAATAATTCTAGTAATACTGGTAGTAGTAGTAAACCGGTTCGAACCGGTCCCGGACGACGGTCACGGTCCCAATCCTCCCAGTCCAACACCTCCGAGAAGGACATAAACAGTGACAAGATCAAGGACAAGGACAAAGCGACCACGAAAAACCAACTGGACGGGGACATGGCCATGGACACTGATGTCCAGGTCTGTCCCAGTCCACCCCACACCCGTCGAAATAGTCTCACTTTAACTTTGTCCACCAAAAAGGGAACCGCCACTCGGAGCAGCACAGGTAGTTTAGTGTCTAAGAATCAAAAGAGTGTGTCCAATAGCGACTCCGCCAAGATGGACGAGTACGAAGCGACGGTCGAGGGCGTGAGCAATAAAATTGCGAGCCTCGCCAAGTCGATCGCAATGGCTGGATCCGGGAACCTGAAGATTCATCAGAATCAGGTGAGTAACGCCAGTTCTTTACCCGCATTAGCAAAGGCAGTGGTTGCATCCAATTCCAACGCCTCCAGTCCCAGCTCCAGTCCCACAAGGTCCACCGCCAGCAGCAGCAGCGGCAGCGGGAGTTGCAGCGGCAGCGCCAGCACCCGCAGCGGAAGTGCCAGTCCGTCAAAAGAGCACAGCGTCCAGCCGCTCAAGATCTCACTGGCAAAGCACCGCTACCAGTACAGCAGTCACCATCATCATCACAGCGGTCACCACAAGCACCACAAGCACCACAAGGACAAGGACCGGGACCATCATCGGGTCAAGAGTGGCAAGAAGGAGCACAAGAAAGACCGGGAGCGGGACAGGGAAAGTAGACACAGTAGTCGTCACCTCAAAAATGCCGCCAATAATTCAAGCTCAGCTGGGAAAAGCAGCGGCAGCAGTCGACACGCAAAAACCGCCGCTGTCACAAAAATCAAGACGATGACCACGCGGGCCGATTCCTCAACTTCCGCTGCCAACGATCTTCAAGCCAATGCTCCCGCCTCGAAGGGGGGGAAAGCGGCTGGAGGTAAGAATGAAGTGCAACACCAAAGTCAGACGCAGAGCCAAGGGCAGCCGAAGGCCATCGGGAGTTCCACACGGAAAAGTTCGTCACTCATGACCCCACCAGCAAATGTGACGAGGCAGTCACAGTCAAATGCAAAGAGTGGCGCCGCCGGAATTAATGCGATTGGCGGGAAAGCTAAAAATAGTGTCGAAGGGCCCTTGAAGCCAACGGCGGTGTCAGGACCGGGCCAGTCAAATAGTGACAGCCAGAGCACTGGTAGTAATGGGACGGGAAATATTCCCGGGAATCTAAACCAAGGTGGCTCGGCGGGAATTCCGAATAATCAAAGCCACCATCACCACCAACAGCAGCAACAGCAGCAGCAGAATCACTACCACCTTTCGTCACTACCCGAATCGGTCCAATTGCAAGTTCCAAAGTCGGTCACTCTCATCCCCGTCAACCCCAACGCACCCAACCTCAGCATCCCCTCCAAGATGAGTCGAAGTCACAATAATTTCGACAAAAATAATTCGGGGGGCAGCAACAGCAGAAGCCTCAACTCCCACACCTTCACCCACCCCATCACAAATAAGAGCCTCCACCAGATCACGGTGACCGAGGTGCCGCCCCCGCAAGTTCAGTCCATGAACAACATGGGCAAAGCGCCTTCTAATAGCGGGAGCGCCAACAATAGTACGCAGGGCAGCAGTGGCCATGGCACCGGCTCTGGCATTAACAACAGCAACAGTTCCTCCAGTACAACCAGCGGTGGCATGAATGCAAATCTGAATAGTGCCGCCGGAAGTATGAGTTCCAATGGAAGTAGCAGTGGCGACAAGATCAGTCCTTCGAAGCAATTCAACGGACCGGGCAGCATGGAGATTACAAAGATTTACTGCGACAATTCCCAGGGCAACAAAAGCTTTGAGGTGACCGGGAAAAAACTGAAGGAAAGGAAGGGACTGGACATTACAATTAGTACGACGAGTCCCGGGAATGTTAGTGGATCCGCTGGGAGTTCCGTTCCCATGGGTGGCATCGGTTCCAGTTCTGCTTCTGGGATCGGTTCCGGGGCCGGTTCCATGTCGAGTCAGTCTCACAGCACCGGACCCGTCATTGGGATCGGAAACAAAAGTTCGCGGAAGATTCTGGACGAGGCTCTAGGCTTCAGCAGCAGTAACAGTATGAACAAGGGCCCGTCCTTGCGGCCGGGTAATATGCCGGCCCTCATTCAGGCACCGAGTATGACCGTGACAGCTGGTGCCGGTGGGGGCAGTAATAACATGAGTGGAACAAGCGGGAAAAATTTACACAATTTGAATGTGAGTCACCATCAAATCCCAGCACTGAAAAATTTACATACTTCCACTTCTGGAACCGGAACCGGCAAACCGGAGAGTGCGACTAAAACGAGGAAATCTTCACTGTCCATTGAACCCGCCAAACCGAATGCGGTGATTATTGGTGGCAGTGGCAGCGGCAGTGGGAGTGGCAACGGACCCTTGAACAGAAAGACCACGATTGGCAATTTAGATTCTTCCATTGCGATCTACGAGGTTAATTCCCTCCACAGGACGCCCTCCCCGCCGAAGGAAAAGGGCCTCGTTGTGACGCCCGTGCCCAGCAGTGGCTCCATGTCAATGTCAATGACCTCCAAGGACAGTCAAGGTCAACTCCACTCCACCCTTAGCAGCTTGAACAAACGCTTCCATCTCTCCGCGGGGGCTGGGACGCCCAGTCAGCAGCTAAAGCAACACCTGCAGAGCCACCAAAACCAAAATCAAAATCAAAACCCAAATCAGCAACAACAACAGCAACACTCCAGCATTCGACGAAAAACAACAACTGACCAAAGCAACAGCAAAAAACGGGAGAAAGCGGACCAAAAAAGCCATGGCCACGGATCCACCCACCATGACAGTCCCTTGGACTTGTCCGGCAAGTCCTCCCGAAGCCCCACGGATTTGACCCCGACCCCTTCCAACAAAATCGACAACTTATTTTCTGCGGGAAATTTAAGCCGAAATCACTCCCCGTCGCCCTCATCCCCATCTTTGGGGCAGACTGGCCCACCCTCAAGTTCCAGCTTTAATAGTGGACACGCTAATACCACGAGTAGCATGGCCAGTAGTGCTTTACCGACCTCGATGTCACTGTCCACATCGACTTCTTCTTTGGCTGCTGAGAACCGGAAGTTAACGAAGCAGCTACAGGGTCAAACGGCGGCTCAGCAAACTCAAACCATTTTGTCAATTGCCCAGAATTTGGCACAGAAACACCATCTTCAACAGCAACAGCAGCAGCAGCAGCAACAACAACAACAACAGCAGTTGAAGTCCATGGGGAAGGGTCAAAGTCAAGGTCAACTTCCGGGTCAAGGGCACATGAGCATGTCATCTGGGTCAAGTTACCATGGACACGGCCACCCGGCCATAGGTGGCTCTCTCAGTCACACTCACTCATTATCCCCGCCCATCATCCCCATGCCCACGCCATCCCCACCCGGGGCATTCAACCCTCTAAGAAATTTAGTGACCCTTTCCGACGCAGCCAGTTGCCTTCGAAAGCTCCAAAATAGTTCCTTGAATCATTTGGTGGCGGCTGCCGCCGCTGGACTCTGTCCCCCGCCCACAGCCAGTCAAATCTCTGCCCTGTCCCCGCCCACGAGTGGCATCGGAGGCTCCGTTGGGGGTGGACCATCTTTATCATCTTTGATGTCACCGTCCCTTCTCCCGCCAAATTTGAACAGTTTAAATATGCGCCAGCCTTCAAGTGGCCCCGGTTCGTCTCTGAGTGGTTCACCGGGTCAAATGTCAAGCGCAGCCAGCAGGGACGCAGCCAACTCCAAGTCCATGGGGAACATGGTGGGCAACCCGCTGTCCGGCCTCCACCCCGCCTGGCACATGAACATGAATATGAATCTGAGTGTGGGGCGGGGGATTGTTCCGGGGGGGATGTCTTCGGGGGGCTCCAATCATTTGTCGGGGAAAAGCCCCATGAGCCCACCCCTCAATTCACACTCGCTCACCAACGCATTCTTTTCTAGTCTCAACTCAGCCCCGCCTCCAGCCTCCATGGCCATGTCCATGTCAATGCCGGTCACTTCAATGGCCATGTCCATGGCAATGCCCACTTCAATTTCTTCGTCAACGTCCACTACTTCTTCCTCCACGGTCGTCACGCCCACCAGCAGGACCTCCGCCTCCGCAGCCACTCTCCGGATACCCCACGTCAATCCCCCCAAGTCCCAAGGCCAGCCTATTATTGGCAGCAGTTCCAAGGCGGTCGTAGCCACTCCCGCATCTTCAGCAGGCAGCATTGTCAATGTCAACTCCAATGCACTGTCCATGTCAATGGCAATGCCATCGCCCATGTATTCCACAACTTCCAGCAGCAGCAAGTCCTTGATATCCAATCACAACCACAATTATGGGAAGCAAAGTCAAGGTCAAGCTCAAGGTCAAGGCCACGGACATGGCTCGCACATCCTCCGGTCATCCTCCTTGGTGGCCACACTGCGACCCCAGAAATTAAACGGAAGTGTTGGGAGCATCTCCGGGGGCCTGTCACTGTCCACGTCAACGGGGGACTCGTCTTCCAGTCCAATGACCAACGCCAGCAACACCTTCGTCGCCCCGTCGTCCATCAAACCGATGAGCAAACTGCAGTCGCAGCTGGCCAAGAACGCGATTCCAAACAGCATGAAGATCTCCAACTTCCTCCCGTCCCCCCAGGAGAAGGAGAAGCAGCGGAATTCCAATTCAAATGCTGGCTCCATGTCCAGTACGGCGGCTTCTACCGCCAACGTCCCGGCGTCCATTACCAGCAGCAGCAGCAACCTGGCCAAGTACTTGAGCAGCATGCCGCCGCTTCTGTCACCGCAGAGCCCGCCGATCCCGACTGGGCCTTCCGGATTATTTAATTTGGGGGCCTCGGACATGTCAGTTCATTCCTTTAAAGGAATGTCCAATCTAAGCCCGCCAATGGCATTCTCCTTCCCATCCTTGGCCACCGAGAAGGACAGCGGGAACTCCTCGAAATTGACGAGCTCGTCCATTTCCGGAACTTCTGGGAGTTCTTCGGCTCTGCTATCGTCAAAGATGACGAGCAACAATGTAATCGGTTGCAGTGGGCTTGTTGGACTTGGAACAATGAGACCCAGCAGCCAACCTCAAAACCAAGCCGTGAGGCACATTCCCAACCCGTCACTTCTATTCAATCGTCAGCAGCAGCAGCAGCACAGCAGCAACAATAATAATCCCTGTCACACTGACAATGCAACAACTGCCCCCACCGGCGGCAACAATGCCAACAATACCAAAGAGGACAAAGTGCCACCAAAAATAACAAAAGAAAAAAGCCCAGTGCCAGCACTTGTTCCAGTTCCACTGTCGATGCCGCCTGTCCCATCAAAGTTACCGTCAACCTTGCCAACACCGACCACTGCGACTGCAGAGCTACCAAAGGTGGACGCCCTAGAAAAATCGAAGGCAGTCGTGACAAGTGCACTCAAAGAAATCAGCCCCCTTCTGTCACTGTCCACGGCGGCAACGGTCAAAGACAAAGAAATTCCAGCAGTGACCCGCACGTCCAAGGATGACACGAAATCAGAAGCCAAATCAAAATCTAAATTGAATCTTGGCGGTGATGACAGTTGCGGCAGTGCTTCGTCAAAGGCGTCCAATCCCACGTCACTTCTGACCTCAAAATCATTGGCGGTTCTGGAGGCGAAAGCCAAGGCAGAAGTCGAAAGAAGAATAGTGGCCGCTCAGGCCACGGTGTCACTGTCAGCCACAAATAAATTAAAGCCGCCACCTGCGTCGTCGTTGCCAGTGCCAAAGCCATCAGCTGACTGCAAGGCGGTCATCAAATGTGAGCCTACCATCGACACTGAAATCGCATCACCAGCTTCAGAGGCAACTAAAGAGGCCTCTACGGCAGCAAAGTGTCCAAGTGGTGTCCCAGTAATTAAAATCGAAAACAGTTCCAGTGAAATACTTGAAAGTGACACTGATGGTGCCAGCGAGTTAGCTACAACGTCGAAAGAGTTGCCACCGGAAATCGAAGATGTTGCTGCGAAGTTGCCAGTGACAGTGACAGTGGCTGCCACGGAAAGTGTTAGTGACAGTGCTACAGAGGCAACGCCAATAGTGTCCAAGTCAACACCTTCAGCTGGTCATATCAGTGACAGCAAGATTGACGTGACTAAACCGGTTCCGGTTTCAGTTCCAGCCTCGGCTCCAGAAACGTCTACAGAGGCTCCCGCCGCCATCGAAAATAAATCGGACTTACCGACAGTCGCTAGCAAAATTGTGACGGACACCAAAGGGAGCGAAAGCACAGTTGGTGCAGTTCTTGTCGAAAAAGAAACTCCCGCCTTTTCTAGTGCTTTCGTTGCAAATTTAAAAACCGCCGAAAAAACTGAAACAGCGGGAAAATCCGTTGAAAGTGAACGCCAAACAGAAGCCATGGATGTGAGTGACACAGAAATAACACCTAAAGCCATAGCTGTAGTGGACAGCACAGCAAGTTCTGATTTAAAATTGGACGAAAAAATGGACACCGATGAGTTGGTGGCCGAACCGGTGCCGGTATCTGTTCCAGAAGCACGTGTAGACGCCCCTGACGTGGACGTCGTCCCAATGGCCGAAACCGAAAGGGAAACTGTCCCAGAAAAAGTGTGTGAATTAGTTAAAGCTGCAGATGAAGTTACGCCAAAAGAATCTAATGAGGAGGAAAATTCTGAACCGATGAGAACGCTTGCAGAAGAAACCGAAAAAGTTCCACTGGACACTGACAATGAAAGTGACGCGGTTGCTGAAGAAAAAGTGAGTGAAAAACCCGCCAATCCGGAACTTGAGCCGGAAGTGGATGCAATTAATACAGAAATTACAGCCGAAGCTTTGGAAGCTCCGCCTACCGAGTCTCCAGTAGTTGTTGCTCAGTTGGAAAAGGACGAAGCTGAGGTTTCCATGCCAACTGAAGAACCGGAACCGGAACCGGAACCAGAAGTTCCAATTGACCAACCATCCGATTTATTACTAAGTGACAAGAGTGACGTGAGCCCCAGTGGAAGTCCCACAACAAGTGTCATCGAGTCCATCTCCATCCCGGAAGGGACGCCTGTGGAGTCCCCCAAAGACTTTGACTCCAACGACAACTCGGATGACCTCATCATTGACCCCAAGGCTATCGAAATGGACGACCAAGATCAGGACCAAGACCAGGACCAGCAGAGTGGAAGCAACCTCATCTCAGACGAGAGCTCCGTGGAAGGAAATCTCCTCCGAATGGAATTGAACACCGACTCCGACAACGCCAACTCCCTCCCGTGTCCAACGCCCACCTCCTCCTTGGCCGAGAGTCAAAGTGCACTCAGTCCGGCAGCAGCGGAGGCTCAACTCAGCAGCAGCCACCAGATTGATCACCAAAACAAAACTCCCGCCACTCAAGACAAAGCCGCCTTAAAAATTGAAAATCCTCCTGCAGCCGAATCTTCGCCTTGTGTTCTCCTCTCTTTCGCGGGCTTTTCAGCATCTGTCAATCAGCAACAAAATCAAATTCAAAATCAAATTGATGCACCCGAAGTAGAAGAAGACCCGGATTTAAATTCAAATTGTAAAGTCCCTGACCCTCATGACCCCGGTTCCGGTGGAGGAGCACTCAGCACAAGCATAAATTTAGAAGTGGAACCAGAAGCAGAACCGCAGCCCCCTCATGACACCTCGGAAGATTCAGAATCAGGAATCCCCACCAAAGAGCACGAACAGGAAGTGAGTGAGGAGCCGACGACAGAAGAATCCGATTCGGAGCAAGCCTATCAGCCCACTGATTCAAACGAGCGTCTCAACGAAATTGACCCGGAAGATGAAAATGTGTTCCGTGAAGTCTTTCGGTCAATTTCCCCAGACAATCTTCAGTGCGAGGAGTCAGAGTCGGTGGACATGGAAATCAATTGTGAGCTCCAAATCCAAGCGCTGGAAAGAGCCACCGAAAGAACCATTTGTCAACCCGAGACTGAAACCGAAACCGAAACCGAAAACGATACCGAAATCGAAACCGTTGCTGAAACCGAAACGACCGAAAGTGTAGCTCAACCCGAGACCGTAATCGAACCCGAACCGGAAAGTAGTGAATTGAATTTGGAAGGCACGGCTGTTGTTGATTCAGTTGAAGAAACCGAAACCGCAGCAGAGCCAGAACCGGAACCGGAACCGGTCAATGAAGAGCAAGAGCTAGCTGAAGCAGAAATTCATCTTTCAGAGCAGCCTCAAGTGCCCCTTGAAGATGACGTAGTAGCCGCTGTTCCAATTGAAGATGAAATGCCCGCTGCTCCAACAGCAGAAATCACCAACGAAACTGTCCAGGCTTCTGAAAGTGTTAATGAGATCATTTCCAATGCAGAACCACTGACCACTGCCTCGGAAGCTGAAGCTGCGACCGAAATAAAAACGGAAGTGATTTCACAGATCATGGCGGAGCCCGAATTAGACTCAAATCTTTCCCCTGTCACTGAAAGTGCGTCTGTCCTCGTGAAAAGTGAGCCGGAGCAACTGTCGCCACAATTGCAGATGGACGAGCAGTACCTCGACCAGCAGGAGGAAAGCATGGAGATGGACATCGAGATGGATTTGGGAACAGAGCCCTTTTTAAATCTGGAAGATTCGGACCAGGTTGCCATGGATCCCAGTAGCTCCCATAGCCAAGAAAACATGGACACGGAGATGCCCATGGAGATCGTCACTGACACTGACACCAACATGGAGACAGACGGAAATAATTTTAGGCTGGACGTTGTGATGCCCAACATGGATGCGCTCACGATGCCTCCAGTGGAATTACAACAGCAACAAAGTCAGCAGCCACAAGTTATTGGCCACGTAGAGTCCAAGGCAGTCGCATCAGCTGTTGAGGAAGAAGCTCCGGAGCAGATGGAGCTGGGCAGCGTGAGTGTAGCGCCTCTTCCTCAGGAAGATAAGAATGAACCAGAGACAGATCAGGACGGAAATTGTCAACTAACGGAGCCAGTAATGGAGGCTGTAGCAGAAAATTCAGAATCGAAATTAACTGAGGAACCGGTTCCGGTCCCAGTGGCGGTTCCGACGCCGGACGCAGCGGTTCAAAGCACTTCGTCATCCATCAGTGCGATTGAAATCGAGACCGAAACGCCAAGTCCGAAAGTGGCTGCGGAAGAGTTGGGAGAGTCCGAGCCTGTGGCAGACGCGGGTGTTGTAAATAATTCGGAGGCGCCTAAAGAGGGAGAAAATGGCGAGAACCCGGGTTCGCCGTCGTCCATCAAAGTGGACGTGAAGAAGATGGAAAATCTTGAGAAAGTGGCGGCGGGTCTCCTGGCTTCCGCCGCAAACAGCATCAACAACAACAACACCGGCTTTCCCATCCCCATTCAGTCCAGCGGGGGCGGAGGCGGAGGCGTTGGCGTCAAAGCTTGTGATATTTCCGTCGGCATCGCCACCACCACCGCTTGATTTCGATTCCTCATCTTCTTTTGTAGCGAGCAAATCCCTGAAGGAGGGACACACAGACATAGCGTGACTCAAGAAGCATTCTGAGCTAAGGAATTCCGAGTTTTAGACACTTTTTGAAAAGTCTAAATCGGCCGTTTACTATTTTTGAAAAGTCTAAATCGGTCTTTTACAATTTTTTAAAAGTGTAAATCGGTCTTTTACTATTTTTGAAAAGTGTAAATCTGACTTTTACTATTTTCGAATGTGTAAATCGGTCTTTTACTGTTTTTGAAAAGTGTAAATCGGTCTTTTACTATTTTTGAAAAGTGTAAATAGCAGCTTTACTATTATAAAAACAAATGTAAATACTAATTTTACCATTTTTAACCGCTGTAAATATCCCTTGTACGCATTTTCCCAAAGTGTAAATGCCACTTTTACCCTTTTTGAAAAGGGAGCAAACAGTTATTTACCCTTTTTTCAAACACAAAGTTAAACGATTGGTTGTTGGGCTGGGGCTTACTTGAAAAGGAGAATAAGGGGACAGAATGCATCTCCACCCACGCTAGTTACTGGCTGTGCTACGACTGCATCGTGTGCATTGGGAATATTAATTGAAATGGAAGCAATTGGTGGCTTTGTGACAGATTAAAGAGGGAGACGAGCGGAGAGAATCCGTTTGTTGTGTAGATGTGCATTCGTTCGGTGCAAAAGGATTCATCTCTGTCACTACCCTCCGCATCTCCTCCGCATCTTTCTCAGATGATCTCCAAGTACCGTTCTGAACCCTCGTCTCGTCGTTCTTCACTTTTGCACTCGCATTCGCCGGAGGTTGTCGATTCAGGATTCTTTGCTTCCACTGAACACGAAGAACCAACGGCAGTGACAGCCAACTTTTCTTCGTGGCCTGAATCCTGATTCTGATTTTCGATCCTCATTTAATTTACGTGGGGTGCATAAGTCCAAAATTCAAATAAAGTCCTAGAGTTAGGGCCAACAATGAGACAGTGTCTATTAGAATTAACAGTAATTAAAATACAATGCAACTGTATTTTCGTATGCACTGCCATGTGTTTGGGGCCCTGCATAATTATTAATTATGAATTATGCTCATGGCCAAATACACTCGGTTAGTTTTTTATGATAATGATAATCATCAAATTGTGAGGTTCACCTTCATCTTCTTTCGATGTGCATCTGGTAGGTGCTTCTTAAGGAGCGATACAGTTACCGACACAAACATCTGTGCACTATGGATCTCTGGATTGAATTGCAATTCCCTGGCACGTCCTTTGCATTTATTTCTGAGGAATTATGATTATTATTATTCTTGCATCTATTTCCATCTATTAAAGTAGTGTTCTAATTTTTCATATTATTTATTTATTTGGGGGCCCTAATAAAATTGTAAGGAGTATGTAGTAGGTTAGGGTAGTAATTTTAATCGTGAGACAAGGACGAGATCTCTGTGTAGAAGTAATCTGAGCATCTGAGTTTGCCAAGTAATGACGTTGTGAGTCCTTCATTGCAATTACAATTAGAAGCAGAATGGTAGGTGAGCTAATTGTTATTACTGCCAGCACTCCTATAGGGACTTGGCTATACCTATAGCCACCTCGTCTATACAGCATTTAGATTATGAGTGCAGCTATGCACAGTTTCCTAGCACTTGATTACGCTGAGCGAATGAATGGGAATAAATCTGTTGGACGCGTAGACTTTCTAATTGTTCCAGTAGTAGATATGAATATACGGATAGTGTAAATGGAGAGCGTATGTATCTGTGTGTTAAGCATAGGAGGTGTTAAAATTGTGAAAAATGTAGAAAAA
>JAQFZC010006602.1:0-12304 GCA_034695205.1 Dicyrtoma fusca
TCTTGTTTAGCATTTATAAAAAATAACCCCTTGAATTAATTAATGTATTAATAGTGATTACTTTAAGCAAACAATACAAAGTTAAAGACGGAATTTTCGGAATAAAAAAGTTACACAAATATTACATAATTTTGTCTAATAAGCATGCAAAAAATAACACTATTTTTAGATAAGCTCATTTCGTATAAAATCTCCCTGAGGTTTAGCTGCAATTGCACTGTACTATCGTAGCTTCCACTGTGTACATCTTTGTGTTTACGCTGACGATATCTGTTTTCTCTATTTCACTCGTAACAGTCCATATAACCAATACTAAAATGAACAAATTAGTCATTCTTTTATTTTTAGGCGTTTCGCTTGGAGGTAAATTACCGTACTACTACTACTGCGGCATTCAGTAAAAATAGCTAAAATATTTATACAGGTAAAATTTCAGTGTTGATTTTAATAAAATTATAATAATTTGCCAATATTTCTCTAGTTTACGAAGCCAGAGCCCGAGCCCAAGCCACAGTGGACGAGAATCTTCAAGCTCAGGCAAGGAACAAGGAAGCAGTGCGAAATCTCATCAATGAAATGTTTGGTGACAAAAACGTCGATGCAGCCGACAAATACATTAGTGCAGAGAAGTACATTCAACACAATCCCACTGTAGCTGATGGCTTACAGGCCGTCAAAGCCAGTGCAACGGAGTGGTTTAAAGGGGCAGAGAAAGAAATGATTAAGATTGCCAGGATTAGTGCTGACGAGGACTTGGTCTGGGTTCACTACAAAGTCTTCTTTCTGGGTAAAGATGTTGCTATCGTTGACATTTTCCGATTTGAAAATGATAAAATTGTGGAGCATTGGGATGTGATCCAGCCCATCCCGGAAATGTCTGCCAATGACCATCCAATGTTTTAGTTTTGTCACAAAGACATTCATCCATTATGTGAAATAAAAAGCTATATGATCAAATTAACTGAATTCTTGTAGAAAAAGTAGAAACCGCTGTATCCTTGTCAGTAAAAAAGCAAATAAAGATAATGCCTAATAGCAAGTACCACTCACGTGTGTATACATACATAATTAATATGTCACGAGATAGTAAGTACTTAAAATGGTTAAAATGATTGAAAAATCAGGTAATTGCTACTAAAATCCACAGATATGCATTGCTTGTGGCGCCATAATATCGAGTTGAAATACATTATTGTAAATATTTCGAGCAAAAAAACTGCATAACTATTCCCATGGCTTTGAAGCCAGTGTACACTTCTTTCTGTGACATGCGATTTTACTTAGCAACCAGGAGTCAAAAATGCCATTCATTCAATACTATAGCAGGCGAATGTTAGTCAAGCGACTGAAAAAAGTCGAACAGTCTAGTCAAGCCATAGTCATCTAGTCAAGGCAGACTAGACTAGGGCAGCACTGGGGGCCACTGATACTGATGTTGGCTGTCCGCAGTCAGGGGTTGACACTAGTGACAGTGTCATTTTTCACTGACACTTACGACTAACTACAGGTGCTCTACTCCTTTGAGAGCATTTTAATTTCGCAGGAATTATCCAATACCAACTTTTACTAATCAATTACAATTTCACTTACAAAACAGTGCTGCGGCTACCATGATCCATATCACTCGCTTAGAAATCATGAAAGAATTTTTACAGATTATTTGAACCCCAAACAACGTATGGCATCTTCTAATCGCTTTACATTTCTCACAAATATGTTTCTAAATGCAATTTGCACAAATATACAAAAATAAAATACATGTACCCATATTTGTGTACCTGCCATCATTACATTTCTAAATATCTGACAGCGAAAGTTGAACAGGCATTCGATAACAAAACAAGCAGTAGACACACTTCCGAGTGCTGCGTAAACATAGAAAATGATTGAAATATCTGATTCAGTAAATGATATGCTTCTTGGTTTCTCTGTGGGGATTCTAACTTTGCCCACAAGTAAAGCCAAACTCTTGGTCTTCGTAAATCTAATTTTATCCCACTTTTCCCACAACCAGTAAATTCCAGAGGACAAAAGTCGCTTCATCTGATTTGGAACCCATTCGTGGTACTTATGCATTCCCCGGGCTAGAGCATAGGAAGCATCTTCTTCCATGTTATGAGCGAACGTTAATTTGGGATTCTGTTTCGCTGAATATTGCAAGCGGCTCCAATAGAAATCAAATTCATCTTCTTCGAAAACAAATGCAATTTTTGATTCCTCCATAAAATCTGCCTCTTTTACAAGATTTTCCAACTGGGACGAGCAGATGTGGAGAATATTGTCGACAGTTAAAAGGTCTGCTGTATGATCGAACATCAATTCGTCGTAAAGCATTTGAGTCCTCCAGTTAGGATAAATTCCGCCCTCCGTCATTTGGTAATAAAAGGAAAACAAGTTCACGTAGTGTCCATTTAGACGTCTAACCCTGCTTTGATCTTTGTCTGTCATTGGATCCAGGAGCCAATCGCAATCGAATGTTTTGTTCTCAATGAATGCATATAGTAAAATAGCTTTCATCTGGGGGATTGTAGTCCAATTCGTTTCAAAGGGGTGCTGTATAGTGAAATCCGACTTTAGAAACCCTTTGTAGCCATTCGTCAAAATGATTCCCAAGTAAAGAAACAATGCAATCAGTTTCGCACACACGCGTCTTGCATTTGGTTTTTACATAATTCAAAAGAATTTCCATCTGTGATTGCTCTACCAAGACTCCCAAAGTTCTAAGCAAATTACCAACATAGTTTTGTAATAGCTTCAACCACATCCCATCGGTTTTGTCTTGAGTCAGTATTCCAGCAAATGCCAGCGTAATCGGCAGCGTATAAAATTCGGTGGACTGATCCAAAGTATTGGAGTGTAAAGGGAAAGAAGTTTTCGTGTAAGTTAATTGCAAAAACAATGGAAAATTTATGAGCTCGTTGATTGTTATTTGGCTTTCAATTACCCTGGACAATCTGTTGTAATCTCTCAAAAAGCATCTCTCGTTAGCATTTAAGATGATCCATTGTGGGTGAATATTAACAGGCATTGTAGCCCCGTGTTTCCCAGAGTAATATCGTTTGTGAAATAAATCCTTACCTTCTTCTGTGATTGTAAGGCAATCTTCTAAGATAATAACCAAAGCGTAACATTGAATTACACTGTTACTTTTGAAACTCCAGTTGTGATATAATTTGAATAAGTTCCTTTCGAATTTGTTTTTATTGTCGTTCGAAATAGCAACAGGGTTTCCAAACTGTGCGTAGTTAATGACGTCGCCGATTGTATAAAACTGAATCAAGCAGTTGTTTAAATAATGACTCTCAAAGATCGGGGAAATATCCAAAAATGGGCTGTTCAAAACATTTTTTGAAGAATACGTAATTTTTGCGAATAGATACAGAATAGAGACCAACTTTATTACGACGATGTTTGCCATTATAGTGTTGTAGCTCCGATTCAACAAATGCTTCACACACACTAAAGAAACCTAGTCCTTGATGTAGTCTTAAAACATGATTACTAAATCTCTTTACAAGTACTAGTATGTAGACATTTACGTCGACAATATTTCTTCGAAATATTACTTGTGAGTGACTAGTTTGAAGTAAGACCTTCAGCCATGCATAACATTTGTAGAGACTGAAGTTGAGGCGGTAGCGGTTAAACATAATTACATTTATGGGATCATATGAAGAGTTTTTTGACAAAACGAGTTAAATACATTCATTCCAATTTAATACAGCAAAGAGCAAACGTCGACTTGACTCGTTGTACCCAAAAAATGCTGCCGTACTTTTCTGGTTTTGCCAACAAACGGATTTTGAGAAAATTTAAAAAAATAGTTCCAGTGATCTTTGTCCTCAATTTCATGGTAATCAATTTCCAGTGCTAAGTTATAAGATTGGCTAAAAAACTTATTTTTGAAAAATGTGGGCTCACGTCGTTTTGCCAACGAATTCTTCATATGATTATTGAAAGCATTTTTACCAGCAATACTGAGAAGTCGGAATGAAATCCAAATGACTGAATACTTCTTGAGTCTCCTACTAATCGTACCACAACGCGAAAGTATCCAAATCATACAAAAAATGATTTCAGCTTTGATTTAATTTAATGATATAAAATATTTCTTATCTTCAGCTCAGGAGTACCTGCTCAGTAAATATATGCAAGTGTTTCCCATTCTTTGTCCAATAAGGCTGGTCAAGTTGTGGTTTGTGCAATCGTTAGTTTATTGCAATGTGATTTATAAATAATATTTGGTTTTCGGAACAAGCTTTTAATCGTGGCCGAAAGGGTTCGGGCCATTCCGTTCTTGGATTGATCGGTTAGGTCCTAGTTTTTGAATATCTGTAGTACCTATATTCTGTGAGTCGCTCGTCGCCCCTACGCAATTTATGAATAACCCCAACGTAAATTATGAACAGCTCTAGCCTAATGTTTGATCTCTAGCAACGTAATTTAGGAATATATTTTTACGTTAAACATTAAAACCTAGGTACCTTGGCTAAAAGTGTTAACGATTTTTTGCCTTTCACTCATTTCAATAGATACTATCATTATTGTAACCTACATAAGTGTAAACAACACTATAAATGGTATGAGCCATGTATTATACATTTCATGCAACAATTACGTATTAATTGTTACGAAAAGCCACGACGCTACAGTAGCCTTATATACTCTTCGTTTAAATTCTGACTTTCACACAAACTCAGCAAGATTTGATTCAGTTCAGATGACAAGGACTCAAAAGAAATTCTATTTTCAGGTTCCTTTCTCCAGCAATTCAACATCAGTTCGTAGCTGTAAAACAAAAAATAATAAAATTAAAATGTATATTGGCAATAGCCATGGGGATAGAATGCCCTTAAGTGATATAAAGCATCCATAACTGGCTACCAACATTTTAGAATTAGCATACTGCGGCATATGCAACTTGAGTGCTCCTTGAGAAAGTTTGTCTACAAATTCATGATCCCAATTTAACCCGAGAAATGGGATGTCGCCCAAAGTAAAAATTTCCCACAGAGTCACGCCATAGCTCCAAACATCCGATTGTATTGAGAAGCTCATACTTTTCAATGATTCAATAGCCATCCATCGCCAAGGAAGGGGAGACTAATTTTTGACAAAATAGGCAAACAAAATAATTCAGTGACAATTTTATTACATAAATTACATAACATTAAATTAGCATAAATTTACTGATGTTGTCTTAGTGTAATTGCTGTAGTGAAGAAGTTGACGAGAGAGACCGAAATCACTAATTTTTGCAACGTTTTCCGCAGTGATAAGAACATTTCTTGCAGCCAAATCTCCGTGAATTACCTAGCGCAATATAAATCAAATCATAAATTAGTGCTATAATTTATTGAAATGCCGTTTTACTTAAACACTTGGGTTCTGGTTCCAACTTTTTTAATGCTGAGGTAATTCATTCCACTTGAAATTTGACGAGCCCATTCAATTAAATTCATTGTAGAAATTCCATTCGAACCGGAAGTAGAACTACCACCAGGGGCATTTTCGTAACCCAATGGCAACAATGGAATGGAATCTGCTCCGTTTAATTTACGTTCGTCGTCACTAGTTGTGTTTGAACGGAACAAGTTGCGAAAGCTGGCTTGATTTTGTTGTAGAAAATGAAGGAGATCTCCTTTAGCACAGAATTCGATGGCAATAAAAACCTCACCTATTTAGCATTAAAGAAAAATTAAAGATAAGAAGATTATTGAAAGCCTAAACACTCGATATTTTTGATCTCATTGTGTACATAATATGCATATTTCCTTACGACTGGCAATTTTATCAGTTCGAGCCCCAATTAAGGATGCGATATTATCATGTTTGTCCAAATAAGCCATGATTTTTAATTCGGAAAGCAAGGCCTTAAAGTACAGGACGTCCACTTCCTTTATCACTGTTTTAACCGCAACTTGAAGGAGTTCGTTGGCATACTCGGTGCTATTTTCATTGTCATTGCCATAACCCACAGTTCCACGCATCACCAGTCCAAATTGACCAGAGCCAAGTATTTTATCAAACTCTGCGGTAAATACAGTTTTAAGTCACACACAGTATAATTTATACAAAAGTATGAACTAATAGACTAATATGTAATTATCTAAATCTAAAAGTAAACATGCCTTTCCCTGGGGAAGTTCAAATACTAAATATATGCACTTACGAACCACAAGTTGATTTTCTGTCAATTCGTATTTCTTGTCAAAGGGGGCTGCTTGAATGGTGGCATTGACGTCATTTGGATCGATATTTGGGTTGCCGTATTTAAAGTCATCAATTTCTACCTTTGTTAATTCTCTCAGCTGACTTTTCAATTTATTCATGTTTCTTCTGTACAGGACCAGACCAACTATGATCCCAACGATTGATACTATGGCGAGAATTGAGAGCAGAATCCAAGCCAGATTACTTCCACTTTGTTTGTCATCGTCGACTGCACTTCTTCTTTCTTTTGTGCCATTTGCTGTTTTATCTTTACAAAGTTAGTTTGCGTTAAAATTAATTACAACAGGTTGTCCCTTATTAGACAAAATATGACTTACTTAGTGGAATCAACACGTCCTTTGCTGTTCGAATAAGACTGTAGGGACCGTACTGCTCGTTCTTCGTAGGTTGAAATGTGTCCCCATCAATATTTGAAAACAAAACGCCACCCAATTTCATCTCCTTCACGTACATTGCCTTCCGCTTGACTGTATCAGGATCATCAAATGAAACCCATTGGTTTCCTCTGTAGCCGTAAGGTCCAAAACTTTCATTGTGAGCCACCGTCCAATTCTGGTCAACAATTTCATAGTAGGTCAAATACCCGGGGTCCTCTGTGAACGGTCCACGTGAGCCCCGCTTACTGGCTGGGGCCCCAATCCCATGATTTTTAGGATCATTAAGAGTCCATGTTCGACCAAATGTAGGGATTCCAAGAATTAATTTTTCGGGCGGACATCCATGTTGCAAGTAAAAATGTATTGAGACATTGCTGCTCTGCTGCTTGTCAGTGTTGGCCTCAGAATAGAGGGGGGCAGCATATCCCGTGTAGTCAAACCAGTAGCCATGGTAATTAAAGGAGAGAACACCCACCCAGTCCAAGTGCTCGTAGATTGAAGGGGTATACGCTGTTAATTTTTGCGTCGTTATTTTATCAAGTATTACAGAAAACATTCTAACAAAGGATGATAACTAATATATGTACTTACCGCCTTGGGCTATGCTCGCGTACGGAGTTACAATGGAGGTCAAAAGTTTGCACTCTAGTACTGCTTTCAGTTCAGAGAGCCAAAGTGCAAAATTAGTACGGTCACTCCCACTCCCATTTGGATTTTGGTTTCCTTGAGGATACCCAGGAAATTGCCAGTAGAGATCAAGCCCATCAAAATTATGTTCGTTCAAGAATTCTTTCACGTGACTGTTAAATGCTCCTCGTTTAGCTGGATCAGAGATGAGTGTAGAATATTTGGACGACGATGACTCCACCCATCCGCCAAGCCCAATCAAAACTTTTAAATCCGGATTCATTCTTTTGATATCAGTGACTCTCCTAACATCATTTGAGAGAACTTCTGCCTCATAATCCGAGAATTGTATTAGGAACGTTGTTTCGTTGAGTTGGGCATATATGTAGACTAAGTGAGTGCATAGTGTTGGATCTACATTCTCTGATAAGAACTGTCCCTTTCCTTTGTAGTACTTTGCCCAACTTTGCATGTAGCAGATGACTTTCTTCCCCACATGTTTATCTTTAGTCATGTGAAAACAAAGCAAATTAAATGCAACAAAATGTCAAAATACGCTACAAAAGTTGAAATACATTACAGAAAATATGTAGGTATATTATATGCAAAGTAAAGTTGTACCTGGACATTTCTCCTGTAAAGTTGTTGTTGTACCTGGAGGATAAAAACAATACAATTTTACGATTACTATCCAAGACCGAATTAATTTCAAAACAGAAAAGTGTATTCATTTATATTTAAAAATGTCAATAAAGCACGAGTTACTAACTTGTTTGGGAAGCCACGGTATTAAATCCAAGATTTAAACTTAGTAGCAGAAAATATTGCAGTAAAACGTACGTAGAGGGCCGTAAATACATATTAATACAAATTATTACCTAAGTCGGTAAATAAATGAATAATTATTTCACATTTAAGGCAAAAGACGATATTGAAGGTCGGTAAAAAGAGTTATTTTCAAAATAAATATCAATACAATGTGTAGTCATAGAAGGTTCGTTATATATCTGCCGATGAGTACAAAAAGAAGTGCACAAATGAATAAAAATATTTCATTCCCACCCAACCTACGGAATATTTTGTGCTTTTTTGGTTGTAAAATGATTGAATATTAATTAAGAAGAAATGCAAAAAAGTCACTCCGGTTTGCGGTTGCTGATCTAAATACATTAGGAATGCTTTTAATAAATTATTATTAGATATTACTTATTGTTAGTTGTAGTGCCTCCGTCTTAATTCTAATCAAAGGGGAAGCCAACTCACCAAAAAGAACAAAAAAGTGTACAGATAGACCTTAAGCCCAACTGCTAATGAATTTATAATTAATTATTTTGTCCTATTAGTCACACATGGGATAAACCGACACTTTATTGACGTTTTCATTACTTATATAAGAACAAATACGTTTATTCGAATGTGGGTAATATTATAATTAAATATTTACATTTTTTGTTGTTTTCAGCTAAGTTGCACCACTTGGTATTTTTATATATGTAGGTATATGTAGTATTAGGCATTAAGAATTATTCAACAAAAATTAAATTAAAACTTACATGCATGCTTTTCAAAGTAAAGGCTATTGCAGTAAGGCGAGCTTCCCCCTACAGTTTTACAAATCAGACGGTAAAATTAGCTGTAGTGTAGTGGATTCAGTAAATTCTATAAGCATACTATGTAATAAATTTTATATCCTTTATCCTTTATGCATCAGCAAAGGAAGCGAGCAGTGTTGATTTGATAGTTTGGCTGCCCTGAGTTTAAATGACTTAACCAACATTGCTGTATCAGTTTAGCTGCATCCGTATCTCAATGTCAACGCACAGTATTTAATGAGCAGTGTGCATTTCTATACCGTCGGTTAACCAGCAAAATGTTACGTGTCCACGAACTTAAAAGCAAAGTGGTGCTCAGCCACGCTGTATGTTCTGCATGAGGTACGGTTAAAATTAGTTAAGTACGTCATTTAAAGCATTTCACTCCGTTTGTTTTTTATTACTGAATAAATATTGTACTCATAATTTATAAATAATTCTTAATTCCGATACTAATTATTATAACACCCAGAAAAGCGATGATGTGATTTTGATTTCGCCAAACCCATGCATAACTGCCTAACAAGCATAAACACCAGTGCAGTGCAGTGCCTTAAGATTTTCAGCAAATAATTAAATTGCAGCATGACTAATACCTACAAACATTGTACGACAATACACATTGTTGAAGACAAAATTAATTCTAATTATTGCATTAAATATTTAAGAAAGGATAGTTAAACTGTTTGTTGTTTTGAAATCGTGAATGCCAAATACAAAAACGAATAAAATTAACAAGTTTTAACGATAAGATACCTAGTACATATATCAGTTTTGATAGAATGATCATGAAGACTTGATACCGACTGATGATTGCTAAAATGTTCACTTGTAGTGGCAGAGGATATAAATAAATATATAATTATAGATACATAGCGACGGCGCTGGCAATTTTGTGCGTTAGTATTTATTGAATGGATGTATGTACGTACTATACTGACTGACTTGGATTAAACTGCAGTTGTGGTCGAATTCAACTGTGACAAATCGTACGTTGGCAGTCCATGAACTTGCTTAAGATGCTCCAAATAATCCGAAAGATAGAGAAGAGTTCCTTTGCAGTCGTGGGATTCACTCAAATGACATTTCATGGGCCTGAAATAAATACGTAGGTACTATGAATTAACCAGTTAGATTAGTAAACATTCAGTAATATAGTCAATATTTATCCAAAAATCGATACTTTATAATTGGAACTGTCATAGTTACCTGTAGGGACATATCTCGTGATGATCAATAAATTCCTTCGCAGTTAATTCCACGTTACACCCATGCTGTTTATGATTGCAATGAAACGTAGATGTTTGGACGATGGACTCCAATGGGAAATTTCGCGTGGTCGTGTAAGGCTGACTGCATATTGGACATTCCTCAATCTTTAGTTTGCAGGGGTAGCAAATGAAGTGACCCGTTGAACAGGTATAGATGGGTGGCAGAGGGATGTTTCCACATAATGGGCACTCCAGCACTTTTTCTAGTTGTGTATTTTTTGGTCCACGTGCTAAACTGTTCACTGTCGTTCCAGCCGTTTCGCTACAACTACACAGGTATAACAAGTACATAATTAGGTAATTAACAAAATACTGATTTACATTAAAATCCCACGCTTATGTGAATGCCAATTTACTAGATATTTTTAAAACCTATTTACTATTTATTGACGTTACCTTAGGCTGCTTTCGAAAATCTCTGGATTTTTATGATCCATAGGCACTTTGTAGTGAACTAATGCGACACGCTCAAGGTTAATAAGTCAAGACTTATTACACAATATGTCTTAGGGCAGCATCTGTGGCAGATTTAAACTAACAATGGCAATAATGGTGATGGTAGAGCCGGTAGTAATTAAAGCTGATGTAGATACTGATATTTGGAAGTAGCAATACTGAATACTAATAATCTTATGAAACTAACTTCTGGAGTCTGGTCTATCAACTAACATTAAGCAACGGTATTAATTATAAAAATAGTAACATTGTAACGTATACGAGGTTGTGCAGCCGACAGTAGCTGAAAGCTAGTCAAAAGTTATACAGCCAAAACAGTACAGCATAGTGTAATATAGTTGTGTATTTAAAGAGCTCAATACCTAATCCTGTTTACGAATGTATTACAGCTATCATTCATTGCACAAAGACCACGATACTAATATAGGTACACTATCAGCCCATTCAAAAAATTAAAAATTACCTACCTTTCTAAAGAGTTGATTTCATGATATCTTTTCATCATCCCTATTTCTCAACAATTTTGAAAAGCATTCTAGTTAACTGGTGGAAGCTCTTATACTGTGTACATAGATCTAGGTTTACCTGGTAAACGTCTTTAAAGTGATAACACATAACCTTATATAAGGCAGGCAAAAGCTTGTAAGCGTACCAAATACATATATGGGTATTCTAATTTAGTCCTATAGTCGTAAATATTAAATTAATTGGCGGAAATTTTTTAAATATTTTAGAAATGAAGGACGCTTTGGAACAGCAGCCACCTCAGATCTTTACTACAACATGATTCTGAATTCTGAAGGACACGGAAGTGCACAAGAACTGCTACAAATTGATCAAGAATACCTATATATGTTTGTTTTAAACGACGTACCAACGCTTTGCAAGAAGAAGAGTTGTGGAGCGTCTTGATATCAAAATGTGAAGTTAGGAATCTAATTATTGCAAACTGAATCATTAAAGTAAGAAATTTTTAACCGTGGAAATAATTTACTAATAATTGTCACTCACTGAGGCTGGCTGGAATCGTTGACAGTATAGACTAATAAGCTAAGGCTAAATATTACTCAAAACTGATTAGCAGTGAAGCCACATTATTCGCAACAAAATCAGTGAAAATCAAAGTCGAATTCCTCTCCATCGTATGAAATCTGCCCACGTTGATCGAGCTATTTGGAATGGAGCGAATCAGCCGCTTCATCTCGTGCATAACTTTGTCGTTTTTCAAATCATTTCTAGTTTTCCTCTTCCTTCCTGTAGACCCCTCGAACAATAGTTGTGCTGACACCAACAAGTTACTTTTGACCTCCGCTACAGCTTCCGGAATTTGGAATGCTCTGTTGTAAATGAACCAATAGATAGTAATTGCGGAAACCCCTTCGTACGCATTTAAATACGCCACCAATGGCTCGTTCTTGTAAAACTTGAGACCAATAAATAACCCGCAGATGCTTACAAGAAGCAAAAATATTTTAAATGTATAAATAGCACTTGAACAACTTTGATTGAAAAACTGAATGAAAATTTGGAGATGGCGACCCTCTATAGAAGATTTTTGTGAACCAAAACCGAGTTTCTTGTTCCTAAAAATAAAAAAGATATTTTATTATGAACCCGTTTCAATATACCCACAACTTAACTTTCATGAATAACTTACCTCTACGAATATTAATAGTACTAACCGTCCTAAATGTGATCACTTTCATTTTTGTCGAACTTCAGCACTCGCTATCTTTTTACCGTGGAA
>JAQFZC010006603.1:0-12303 GCA_034695205.1 Dicyrtoma fusca
TAGAGTTTTTCAAGACAGTAAAACTGCTATTTAAAGTTTTAAAAATGTAAAAAATTTCTAGAACTGGTACATCTTTGATGATCTTTGTCCTTTTCAAAATGTTCAAAAATAGAATTAGCATTGGTCATTTTTTAAAACAAAATTACTAGGGTTGGTTTCTGTCCTTGTAAAATCTGCAAAAGTGGCATTTATGTTTTTCTTTTTTGCTCTTAAGCGGAAATTATCCCACAATGCCTCTTCATTCTTCACCCACGATACGCCATCAACCTACATATTATTGACAATTGTGGATTCTAATTGATTTAAATTCGGTCCACGTTGCATTGACTTGAAACAAGGTCGTCAGTTTTTCACAGAAAACAATTATGTACTTCTTTTACTGTCAGTTGATTTGTTGTATCCACCATGGACGGTTGCCGGGTTGGCTCTGTGGGTAGAATTCAAATTAAAACACGCATCTCCTTGTTTACATGCACATAGCTACCTACACACATAGAATGGAATAACCGCTGGGCTCGGACTCGGACATGTTTGGAATATTTTGTAATTGGAATGGTACATTATTGGTCCTTATGTATATAGCTATAGTCCATGTGACTGGGCATATGTGCATACTTGCCACAGTACGGTTTTGGCGGAAAGGCATTATTTTGGTGGGACTTGGGCTCATTTTGTGGATAGGTAAATAGGTGGAGTTAATGGATCGTTCATAAGATACCCACTTGGCAAGTTTGGGGAAATGTAATGGGGCACATTAATGCGGGGCGCATTGTTTTTGTATGATGATTAAACGTTGGGATAAAGTTCCTTGGACCATTCAAGCAAACTAAACAAATCACCCAACTTTCCCCGTCGCTCTCCGACACACACACACACACACAGCCTACCTTATGTTCTGCTCTGGTCGGCTCTGTTGTTATTATTATTAGCAGCCTTATCATAGATATGAGTGTACTTTGGGTAAACCTGATTTAATTATACAGATCTATCTTCAGATGCATACTTATCACACGGCCACACTATTCCTGCCTATGTATACATACATCATTAGTGGGATCTCTCTTCCTGTTCACTCTGTAGTGTACATGCATTTATTTGTCTAGGCTGTCAGCCGAGCTATTTATAACTTTAGCTAAAAGGCAAGCACATTAACAACAAATAGAATATTTTGTTCTTTCCCTTCACAAATTCTTTATAAAGTTCAATTTAGATAGAATATCAGGAATTCTCTCGAGACATTTCTCCTGAAATGTGTACCTAAGGAAAATTCTTTACTCCTTCCGAAAACCACTAGACTAGCTCCTACATTCCTACATACTGGAAACCTGGAAACGAGATCAAACCAGGATGGATAAACTTCCGGCTTAAAATTAGCCTTACGAGACGGCTAAGAATAAGCAGGTTGTGTAATAATCTACCTATATACATCTCTGTATTATGGAAAGACGATGATTGTTACTGTCAATACAACTAAAATAAATTACTAAACTTTGATCAGTCCTCACGTATTCATCAAATATTTCATCTCACATTTAGTAAACATAGAGTAAAGCTGAACTTGTAGTTCAACACATTCTATTTATATTTCTGGATTTAACGTATTAACAAATCAACACTGTGAGGAATTCAAGTGAAAGAGAAGATTAGCCTGAGATGTGTTAAAGAATTAAATCGGTGTATGCAGATACTTATGTCGATACAGTCGAGGGGTTTTTTCAAATATGACGTAATTTAAATGACTTCTTACTTTGATTTATAGGCCATAGTACATACAGTACATAGAAATATGTTGTTTTGCCTTTTTTGAAAAAAACTTGTATTAATTTTCTACACCTTTTCATAAAGCAATGCAATACTGGTTTACTCCCTATCAAAAACAACAAATCAATTTTTGCTTGCCTTGAAATATGAAAGTACAATCCCTATTTTATTCATTTTTTGAAAGTTGAATTTTATTTTGCTTACTTTTTAAAAGGCTATTTATTATGGTTTGTGACATATTTTTTCCA
Source organism: Dicyrtoma fusca (assembly GCA_034695205.1). Taxonomy (NCBI): domain Eukaryota; kingdom Metazoa; phylum Arthropoda; class Collembola; order Symphypleona; family Dicyrtomidae; genus Dicyrtoma; species Dicyrtoma fusca. The sequence goes on from JAQFZC010006603.1 coordinate 2,010, forward strand.
ACTGTACCTTTTTCCGAAGCACCTGACCAGCTCAAATCCTGTGACCTGGGACTTGGACAGCTCCAACGGTCTAAATGGGGTGGTAGACGATTTGAGAAGGAAGTGTTTTCAAAGTTGAGTCTTTTATTTGTGAATGTTATTAGGAATTTAGGGATAGGGAAGTTTTCGCATAAAGGCGATATTTGAACGACAGAAGTTGAAGAGCACTTTCGGGAAAATAATCGCTGGCCATAAACTATATAGGAGGAGTTGAGAGGCCTTTTCATGCATTATTCAGGACGGCCAGTCCTTCCAGTCCCATGCTCGTCTATACAAATATGCACATGACGCGTATTTACATTGCATGCATATTTCTTCGCTCCCTGGAGATACCTTGCGGTATGCAGGAGTGTGCCTTGGAAAACTTGTCTGTGTCCCAACTATACAAGTATAGGTATATACAAAATACCTACACTTACTATAACCTACGTTACTTGTACCTATAGACTATAGGTATATCCACGTAACTGTGCACATTTTATTCCGGTGAAAGTGTGGTACATCTTCTTTGAAATGTCTGCAGAGTCCGCGTAGGCCCCTATGTGTGTGTGTGTGATATGTAGCAATATAGGCACATACTATATGACTATATAGAAAGAGGGTCCGTATGCACAGGAGGAGTGGAAAAACAAGGGAAAGTATTTGCAATCCTTAACGTTCCTACGCGTAATGCCTGTCTTTAATCAAGCAAGAAACAATAACAGGACGAAAATTTACTTTCTATTGAAAATTCCAAGAGCCTGCATTAGTTTCGCCCCCGACAGAAAGAGAGCCAGACGAGCTAGACAGCAATTGTAGCATGTCTTTAGTGCTCCAGCTCACAATCATCACTGCATACTTGTAAATATGTATCCATTGTCTGCACATCCACAGGACAGAGAGCTGGCTAATGTATCTTCCGCACTAGACGTTGCATGCATATCGTGGGTGAAGAGGCACTGTGGGCTAGTTCGAGCCCCTCGTAAAAAGAGTGCAACGGCATTCCGGTTTCTTTTTCATGTCATTTTGCAGCATCTATCAGTCCAACAATCATCTTTTACATGTTTCTACACCAAGTGTACACACTACTTGTTCACATTCTGTAAATAGTGTAAAGAGCAGTTGTACTATTTCTGAATAAGTATAAATCGCAGTTTTAATATCCTTGAAAAAGTACAAAGGCAGTTTTACTAGTTCTAAACGATTTTATATACCATTTTTGCTATTTTTGAAGATTTTCAATGCCATGTTTTGCTATTTTTTTTAAAAAACGTGTAAATAAACGTGTTTTACTCTTTTTTAAAATGTGTAAATCCCATGTTTTACTATTTTAATAACGTGCAAATACCATCTTATACTCTTTTTGAAATAGTGTAAATACCAACTGTTACTCGTTTTGAAAACGCGTAATAGCAGTTTTACTAGCAGTGAAAAGTGTAAATAAATAATAATAAATAAATGTTTAGTCTAAAGAAAAGTGTAAATACCACCTGTACTGTTTTTAGAAAAAGCAAACCCCACTGTACTTTTGTTTAAAAAGTCTAAATAGCAGTTATGCTACTTTTTTAAAACCGTAAGTGATATTTAGATATTTGTAAACGCGAACATAAAAAGTGGATTGTTGAACATACATTACTTCAGAAGTACATTTAAGGGAACCTGGACTTTCCCCACAATGCTTCTTCACCCACGATATTCCCATCCCCTTGCCATACGTGTATACATACATATGTATATGGTTTGTTAGCATGGGAATTAGATCCTCGGTCTTGATTTCTTTTATGCTCCAGCTCTTTCATAGTTTCAACTTGACGACAGAGATATAATTTGGACTCCCTATACACACACAGATGAATTCATTGTGCATTCACAGTATGTATATGAGCATCTACTTTCAGCTGGTTAGTAATATTCATGTGTGGGAGGTACATACAGGCAGTACCTACAGATCTTATGTGTCAACATTTCCAAAAAAAGTTAGCATAAGTGGAAGGAAGAAGGGTAGGTAGCTTCCATTCGTTTTTTGTATTTGTCATGTGCCTCCTTTGTTGGATGTGTGTGCTTGCGGTCAGAGTTACAGTTGACACTTGAAAAGAGTGACACTCCAGGATTAAAGTCTTCAGACACACTGCACCCTCAGTTCTAAACAGAAAAGTTTGTTTTTATCTCTCTCTTTTTTGTCCTTGGCTTTCGTCATTTGTAGATTCCCTACACAAATACTTTCCCTACTTCCTTTCTCCGGGGTTTTGCCTTACACACTGTTAGAATTAAATCTAGTTTAATCTAGTTTCACCCACCTACTGTACAAAAGTCGGTTTTTGTTGGCTTCAACGGTCTATTTTTAAAATATGCTACCCGCCTACGCTACCTTTGAGTACAAGGGACTTTCTATCTCTATTCTCGTGAACAGGAAAGCAATTGACTTGTGCTACGTTCTCAAAGCAGAGTACAATCAGCACACAATCCCACTATAGCTGTATAACACTCTCTGCACACATCTATAATTTTTAGAATAATATCTCTCCTCCTCGTGACTGAGTTTTGCTTTGAATTTTTGATCTTTGTGTTGACCTATGCAGATAGTGCTAAGGGAATTTTGATTTAAGTTCCCATGTTGTGCAAGTTACTTAAAAGAATAAAAAAAAGAGCAAATGTGATAGTAGGTTGGATGGGGGAGATTTATTACAAGTCCTGAATGATGCTCTTCCCCTGACAATGAGGTTGCGAGAGCTATTTATTTACATTTTTCCCGCTGGGTCTCTCTTCCTTTGAAAATCAGCTCCCATATGCACTTCCCTTTCCTCCCCGTGTAAAGACATGCAGTTTTTAATAATGGCACTAGGTATGTGTGTACCACATGCATAATATGTGTGTGTGTGTGGGCTGCACTGTGCTTTTCGTGGCTGAGCGCTATCGCACTGTGTTTTGTTGTAGTTGAGTACCATGAGTATATTATATTTATAAATCTCTGGTTCAAATACACAAGGGCGCGTATTCAATAGTGCTCTGACGACCAGGCAAATGCGTTAAGATCCAAAGTGACTCACAATTTAGGTTAAAACGTTTCGTACTTTTCATTATAATAATTAAATACGGGTGCCGGCAGCGCTATTTTCAAGAGTTAAATATGTACAAATCGAGGATTTGAATCCCTTTGAAAAGTGTATTTTTAGGGTGTTAATAGTCTGAAAAGTGTAAATCAAGGTTTTGTCTGCTTAAAATTGTGTTAATTGAGGCTTTTAGCCTTTCGACAAAGGGAAAGATAACATTTGTGCCTTTTCAAAGAATCAAAATATAAGATTTGCATCCTTTCAAAAAGTTAAAAAGTAGGGTTTGCATCTCTTCAGAGAGTAACAAAATAAGATTTGCATCTTTTCAAAAAGTGAAAAAATTAACGTATTCACAATACTATCAGTAAAGAGCTGACTCAACCAATATATTAAATAAAGTGCATAAACATTTTTGCACTTTTTGATCCTGTGATGGATACGCACTACTTTGCACCTTAACCGGCGATATGTGGACGCAGACCCATGGAGGGACGCTGATATGTTTTAAGATTTTTAGGAGAAAGAGGACGCGCGTGTATGTGTGTGTGTGGGCTCATTTTCTTCTTTCCTTTTCCGTCTTTGTGGTGAGAAATTGGATCGCTATTCAATTTTCTTAGAACTAACTTCGTTACGTTTCCCTCATTCTCACCAGACAGATATTCCATTCCTCTGAAATCATCTCGGTGCATGTTCTTCATTTTTACTTGTATAATAAATACCAGGCAAGCCTTAAAAGGAGCCAGCCAACACAACGTATGTACCTACCTACCTCCCGTGAGTGCTTTCCTCATACACACACACGCTGCACTGTGTAGATTAATCTAATTTTAAATTGAAGCTTTTGTACGCCTGGGAATTGTGGAACTTGAAAGACTTTTACTTTAACATCCAACACAATCCATTCCAACGGAGCCTTACAAGCTCCCACTTACATGCATACATACCTTCACGTATATTTCCCAGGCAAACATCTTCCCTCTAAAAATTCCGATTACAGCACGTTTACACGGAATATAGTGCAAGGAGTACGTACCAACATTTTTTGAATAATATATTTAACTATCATATCATAAATATGACCAGGAGTGTAGGTGCAAATATATGGCAACGAGCCTTGCATATATGACATCTTGCAGCTTGGTTTTGGCAACGCTGTCAAAAAAGCCCAAATAGGGTAGTACATTCTCTAAAAAATGACGTCATTATTGAACAGTCCCTAGAATGCAAGCATTTCTTCATTTCTGCTGATTCTGCAAGAACCGGTACATAATGCACTGCTTTTAGGCTGCTTAAGTCTGTAGATTATGCAAATCTTATGTTATGCAAGTAAGGTAACCAAATGTAAGTTCAACCGTTTTTTAATTTCGGAATTTATTTCAAGGTTTCCCTGGTAACCAGACTGTGTACACTGCAAGCAGCTACCTCATTAATTTCCCTGATTTAGCACTGCATTTATACGTAGCAAGACACGGCGGGTATAAGACCGGAATTTATCTATAGAACTGTACGCTTTCCTATAACAACTTAGATGCAGTTGTTGCCTACTGTAGACGCGAGGGGCCAGAGGTTGCGGTTTGTGTTACCTAAGAGAACTTTCTTTCTGGGATGCACACTTGAGAGTAATGACTGCTAGTCCCACTCTACAAGGGTAGTAAAGTCATTTAAGTGTCAAACTTCATTATGAACGTTCAAGTTGACTGTAAAATCAACAAAGCTCCACATCTCTCTAAGTTTTTTGGGTTCTGGGTGAAAGCATAGAAACCTTTTTCTTTTGGCATTGGCAGATTGTATAGGATTGAGGCTTGAAACATCAATGTCCATGTATACATATGTATGAGGTTTCTCGCGTGGACAGGTACTTCAAAGATTTTTTTCTTTTAGCGTGGTTGAGCCTAACGATTACAGCAAGTGAAAGTGAAAGCGAGAAAGAGGAGGATTGTTCCATGAGTGCGAGTATACATAGCTGAGAATGAGGGGTTGCTCGGAAGACAGGGAAGTTACTTTGGGTGTTGTGGAATGTTATGTCGCGGGGTTCTGCTGAGGTCATTTGAGACCGCTTGGAAATTTATAGAAGGATTATACTACGATTGGGTCATTAATACGTGCTAATTTTGTAATTTATTTTCCCGTCTGTCATTTCCGTACGTTTCTCTCCTGCTCTCCCTTTCCACTCATGATTTATGGCTTTTTTCAAAGGGAATCCTCAATTGCGTGCACATGCACTCATGAAGCACCCACACACACAGACACACACTTTCCTTTCCCTCATACATACACATACATTTCAGCTCTTTCTCCCGGCTTCATGCATCAGAGCTCATCGTCTGTACGCCTCCGAGAACTCTATCTGTATGGGTGATAGGTGCCTATACCCACATACCTGAATTCCATTTGGAGACCGTCAAGTATGACGTTATAGTAACAACTTTATTTTAAATACTATTGCTTTTTTTAAAACTAGAATTTCAAGTTTTGAATTCGTTGAAAATATAGATATGCAACGTTTTTGTTGTACAATTTGAAATGTTATTATTCATATAGTTTACCTTTTCAAAGGAGTTTTCTAACGCATATTCTATGACGTCATATTTGGACGGTCCCTTTTTTCAAGTTTGTTTCTGAGCGAGGTTAAAAATGAACGTATACCTCCGCAGGAAACAGCCCAAGTAAGACACTAGTGTGCTGTTGTTTATTTTTTGCAGCGGTTTTGATCGTCAGCATTGTGAAGCTTACTCCTTGATGAAATATTAATTTTTCAACTCTTGACTGCCTTCAAATCTAGAAAAATGTAATAATGGCTCCGAGAGTAGCTGCACGTAGGTAGAACCAGGAACCCGCGCATTTATGTATGTATGTAGTACCACCTTGGACGATGGAGTTTAAAGGATAAGGGCTACCATGGAGAAGCTGGGGGAATAAATGCTTAATGCTGGAAATATTAATTGCGATACTTTACAAGTAGTGGGGATATAATAAAATGGTAGTGGTAGAAGCCGTAGACGCATATTCCAATTTGAACAATAAATTTCCCTCCAAAGAGCACTTAGTCTAAATTCTCATGTATTCTCAACAACCATTTTACAAAAGCTTGTATTTCCTCATGAATCATTAAAATATTTTCATCCGCGCATTCTCTCCACCGTCGCTTCACTTTCTCCACTTTCTCCTCTTTAAGTCACTGATTTTTTGGCAAATAAAAAGAGAAATTAAAATACTCGCTCCATGCTCTCAGCCCATCTCCAAATGTCTACCCGCGTCTTCAAGTTTATAATAAAAATTGAAGTCAAGAGTGCCCACAGTCTTCAGCTATACAAAGTATACTCATTATGCCGCCATATATAACACTAATTTCCACCATCCAATTTTGTTTTTAAAAGAACCAAATAGAGATAGGTATACGGTGCCATTCTGAACCGTACATCCGCAGCTGGGAAATGTGAAATTCCAATGTACGCATACCTATATGGAATGAAAAGGAGAGGATGGGAATTTCTTTGAGGATTTTTGTGATTATTATTTAAATTTTTTTTGAAGCATCTTCCACAAAAATAAATGAAACTGTGACTTGCTTTGGTTCGGTAGGTCGGATATTCGTCGGTGAAGACGCAATCAAAAGGGGAGGCAGTAAAGAATTATTACGTTGGTCCCCGAACCCATTAATGTCTTTTTAATCCACGTCTCTGTCGTCAAATTGTTTCGAATGTGCTGTTGCAAAAGATGGAAATACGATTTCAAATTGAACCAAACTTGTCAAAAATGGTCAAGTGTAATTTTGCCCACATTGCTTCTTCAGCCACAGAATCTCCCTCGGCTTCCTTTATTCCAGTCCCAGTCGTCTTGCACCAGTAACTCCGGGGTGGGTGCGGGTGTAGTGAGTCGGAGGGGGAATTTCATTAAAGTTGGCCTATTTACAGATGATGCTCCGATGCACGCATGGACATTACACTAAATTATTATATTTTCCCATGGACATATGAAATCTCTTCAGAGTTATCTTAGGGCACCTCCAGACCATCCATTCCAGTCCATTCCCTATGTTCAACATCTTCAACTATCCCCGTATTTAGTTTCTACTTTTCTTACAGTTCGTGTACAGTTCCAGGCTTCTTCATTTCCAGAGGTCGACTCACTGTCGTAGAATGTATACACGTCGGTGAAAGTTGGCATAGTGTGGGGAACGGGACGTTGAAGCACTCGCTAAATTTTGAAATGTGGGGGTTATGAGATGGTTATGATGGGAAGTATGGGAGGAAATTTACATAAAAAGTAGTGCATTTAGTCCGGGAGTGCTCGTCTTGAACATGGATTTAAGAAGAATTTAACAATGTAGTTGGATGTGGGATGAGATGGATGCAGATGCAGACGGAAATGACGGCGGATGGAATGAGCTCTTGGATGGGTTTTCCTTCTGATGCTCCTTCTTCGTCCTCTTCCCATTCCATTCCACAGTTTCAATATTATAAGTAATGTATATATCGTGGGTGGAGAAGCATTCTGTCACAAGTCCAACCCCTGTTAATGAAAAGTGATAATCAGTTTTATTCATGTGTTCGAAAAAATACTATTATAAATTTCATAAATTCAAGAGGCGTAAATTGCAGTTTTACTACTTTCAAAACCGTTGTATTTCGAGGTGGATACATTTGGGAAAAGTGTAATTATTCGTTTTACACTTTCTAAAACGTACTTTTAAAATGGCAAACGTATCTACACTCTTAGGTTGTGATAGGTAATTACATACAGTATTTCACGAATCAGTTGCTTAGGCAACGATTAATAATCCACGCAATTCAAATCAATTTTTTCTAGCATATGTACTTTTAAGCGGTAACTAAACTTACTCCACAATGACTCTTCACCCACGATAAGTAGTTGCTTTCCCTCCTGCTTTCACTCTACGATTACGGTCTGGAAGAGAAAGTTCCATTTTAACCAGGTTTTTTTTCCTTCGCTCCTTAAAATCCGGCATGGGTGCTCGTACTTAAGTGTGAGGTACTACTACATGTAATATTATGTTTCTCATTTCGGGAGGGTGTTTGGACGGAGAGCATTTCCTCCGTGGGATTTGCATGAGGAATTGGGAGATGGAAGGTAAAGAGGCCTTTAGTCTGCGGAGGAGCATCCATTTCGAGTGATTATTGTGATGGGAGTGAGTGCGAGTGATGTGATAGAATGGAGTGTGAAGTGTGAGTGGAGGCTTGAGTGCTTCTGGCTCCTTTGCAAAATTCCGTGGCACCGAGGCGGATGGGAAGCGTCAAATCATCAAATCATAAAATCCTTTCCCTCTCGTTCCACTCTCGCCGGGCAAGGGTAAGGAGAAAGCAGGGGAAAGCAATGCCGCACATGAGTTCTACATCATCACCTCGCACCATGTTGTATTTGAAACAATATCCTGTCTTTCTTTTCCGCTTTTCCCCCAAAACACGAATCGTGGTTGAAGTGGCGTTGTGAGACATATTTCGCAAATACCGGTTTTACTGTTTTTAAACAGTGTAAATACCACTTTGACACCTAACTAAAAATAGTACGACCACTGATATTTGAACTTTTCAAAAAGAGTAAAACTGGAAGCAGACCCGTTTGTAAAAAGTGCAAGTTTGGATATTTTCACTCTTTCAAAATAGTACAACTGCAATGTGACCTCCTTAGATTAAAATTAATTGTAACTACACTTTTTAAAGTGTACCAATTGCAAAAATGGGAAAATAGTTTTACGAAATGTGTAAAATTGCAACAATTTTCATAGGCTTATAAATTGCTTGGTAAACGCTGGACTTCCGTTGAGCCGGGGCTGGACCTTTCTCGTATTGCTTCTTGACCCACGATTTCTGTACAAGTATGAGGAGCTGCATTTTTTGTTCTGTAATTTCATTCTTGTGGAGTTCATCTCGTAGACACAATCCAACTTACCCCCAATATCTGCTTAAAACCGATTTTAGAGCGACACTCTCTCAAGTTTCCCGACTCGTTTCCTCAGAGTACATAAATGTGGAATCATTTAGTACTGAATTCCTTAATGGGTAACCTTCCTCCTAGAGATAGGAGGGAGGTTCGGGTTGAAAGGCAGGAAGTGGTTTCAGCATGATTTCATGAAGCATGTGGTTCTGCCAGCAATCATCTTCACTTCTACAGCTAGTTGATTGTACCTTCAACTGCTCCAACGACGCCCGACGTTTGACAAAATTGCACACATTACAACAATAAATTATGACTTGTTCAAGGCCTGGGCCCTCTAGCTATACGTATTTTTATTTCCTTTCCCTCCACTTAATTTCTGCTTATGTTGGCGTAGCGTGCTGATTGCTGACTAAGACTCTCTGTAGAAGTAATTCTTGTGAAATTAGTTTGAGAGGCTCGAGACCCGCATCTGTAAAGACTTGCTCTGAGCCCACACCTCACACTGTCTGCCTACCGTCATCAATGGATAAACTTTATGAAATGTGATGGAGGGAGTGTGAGTGCTCTGGTCTCTGGTTAGATGAGAACTATAATTAGACAGCAAAATCCGATTTAGTGTTCCAGCCCAGGCTTAAGACAAGGCCCATGGACATGGTCTTGGTCCGTAATTCTGGTGGCTGGAGAGACGTGCTGGTGCGTGGGGCTTAGCTCCCGTGAATGGCTCTGAATTTAGATGTGGATGGATACCTTACGAACCCCAGGGGAAAGTTCACGCACAAATGCTAGTCGACGTGCTCATATTTTTTCTTGTATTTAAAAAATGCAATGCGAACAATAGCAACATAAAATGCTTTTTTTCCCGTGTGTGCACCTACATAGGATTGCTCAGACATTTTTTTCTCGGAGAATTGGAATTTGCAATGCAGAAAAAAACAAACTGTGGAGAGAGATCTGCTGTCTTTTGGTTTTCATCTCTGACTGTCTTCTCTCTCTCTCTCGTGAATGTTGATTTTTATGGGTGAAAGTTGGACAGTTGCGTCATGATCAGGATGCCTCCAGCTGGCGAAGCACTTACATAAGAGAGGCGCTCCAAGGTTTAAGAGTGATTGTTGACCTAACTTACAGTAGTGGTAGAGGTAGGTTCGTACTGTAGGTAGAAAGGAAGGAGGTAGCGTGGGTGAAGAATCAATATGAAAATATGGTATAAGTCCAGTTCTCGCCTTAACACATTGGAGTCTGAGTCCAGCGATCAATTAATGTCATTTTGACGTATGTAAATCCAAACATTCTGTTGGATTACAGGAATTGGAAATACTATTCTATACTTA
>JAQFZC010006604.1:0-12303 GCA_034695205.1 Dicyrtoma fusca
TTTTTGAAAAAGTGTTATTTACTAGTTTTGACCTTTTTGAAAAAGTGTTGTTTACTAGTTTTGACCTTTTTGAAAAAAAGTAATTTACTAGTTTTGACAGTTTAAAAAAAGTTAGTTTATGGAATTATACACTTTTGTTCAGCATTGTTTCCATGGCTCCGCGGTTGCGAATAGGTTAATGATTGATTGTTTTTTTGTGACTGCAGGAGTTGCTGGAGGAGGTGCTGGCGGGGCCTGGGCCGTGGCCAATGGTGGTGCTGCCGCGACGGGGCGGGTACTGGGTGGAGGGGGCGGGGTCAGAGTCGCCTCCGGAGCTCTCCTCATCCTCCTCCCAGTGTCTCCTCACCATGCCCAAGCCCAAGATAGACCAAGATGACACTGCCCTCGCCTACAGAAAATTCTTCATCGGCAAAGTAAGCATCTTTTAACATCTTTTAACGTCTCTTTTTTGGTTGTGGGGGGTCAAAGGTCAGAGCTATGACAATTCAAGGGCTCATGAAAGATGTGCAAAGAATAGAAATATTTTGGGTGTTGACGCTCAACTGTTGACGCACTACAAGAAAGATCACGTTTAACCGTCGCCTTATCCTTATCAACGGCCATCAACGTCACTGGAGGTCCTGGGGGCCATTCATAAATTACGCCAACATTTTATTAGGGCGGGAGGGGGGGGGGGGTAGAATCCAATTTTCGAAGTTGAAGATACACTTACTATGTAGTTACCTACAATAGGAAGGGGGGGGGCGAAATTTGGAAAAACTTTGCCGCGTAATTTGTGACCGGCCCCTTCGTCATCTTTGTCCGTTGGTCCTTGGCTCTGGACCTGAAGAAAGGGCCGACTGGCAGGCGTCCTTGGAGCCCAAAGCACCAACAACAACAACAAAAAGACGAACAAGAGCCTCGTGGGTGGTCCAGCATCTCAAGAGCAACAGCAAAACACTAATTCCCTCCAATTAATGATCTTCCCAATCCAAAGATCTTGCCACTCACACTCTAAAGATCTTTGATCAAGAAAGAGACTAATTAATAATTAATAATTAATAAAATCTGTACCCACGTGGTTCCCAATCACAAATCACACTGTTTGCCTTTCAATCCGTGATTCTGTTAAACCTTAAACAAGTGGAAGGGCGAAGGTGCGTTGGTAATTTTGGATCATCTCTTGGGATGCAGATTAATATTTTATCCCATCTAGGAGCCTTTAGGCTGGAGGCTCATCTCATCACTATTCATTCCCTCAAATGCCCGGCTAAATAAAAAAAAATAAAGGGAGGCTTAAGAGCCTCGTAAAAATTAAATGCCCACCAAATCTTCTGGAAACATGAAGAAGGCCAGCAACTAATCATCAAGGGAGCCAAAGTCCAAAGGGCAAATCTGAATGGAAGCAAAAAATGATCTCCACGAACCAATTACTCACTTTCATCTCAGAAAACAGAGAAAACTGGGAATTAAGAAGATCTTGAATGTATTCCCTACATCTTCATCTCCAGAGATGATGCTTCGAAAGATCAAAATAGAATTTTTATTTTTAGTTTTCGGTTGCACAAGCCTGAAGCAGATCGCTTTAAATAAATTTAAAAAATGAAGATTTGTTAAGGATGAAGATGATTGATGATTGATGAGGGAGGGTGGGAGATGATTAATTTGAATTTTTGAATTTTTGAATTTCCCTCCAGGAGCACTACAACTTCGTGGGCGTGGACGAGAAGCTGGGGCCGATGCTGCTGTCGGCGAAGGCGGAGACGGTGGCGGGTCACGAGCACTGGCGCCTCATCCTCCGCCTCACAGCCGGCACCTCCCACGAACTCGTCCCCATCTCCTGCATCTCCTCCCACACCTCCTCCTCCTCCGCCTCCGGCGCCCAACCCCCCGCCCCCTGCCCCTCCCGCATGGCCAGGGTGAGTCTTTTTTAATTCAATCAGAAATTAGAGCAATTCATTTTAATTTTTTTTTTATTTTATTTTGTTTTTTTTTTAATTTTTGAAACGGTAACATGTACCGCCTACATAGTTTTGAGTATCTTTTTAAAAGTGTGATTTTCCAGTTTTGACCTATTTGAAGGTTTGAATTTGTAGTTTTGACCGTTTTTAAAGTGTTAGTTACTAGTTTTACGTCAGTTTGGAAATGGTAGTTTTTAGTATTGACGTTTTTGAAAGTTTTACAGACAAATAACACACAGTTTGTAATCTTTTGGAAAGTGTAAATTTTTACTTTTACGTATTTTCAAAAATGACACTTTCTTGTTTTGACCTTTTTTAAAATGGTAATTTCTAGTTTTGATCTTTTCGAAAGAGTAAATTTTTACTTTTACATCTTTTCAAAAACAACACTTTTTTGTTTGTTTTGGCCTTTTTTAAAATGGCAATTTCGAGTTTTGACCCTCTTAAAAGTCTTTGTTAGTGGTTTTTGCCTTTTTGAAAGTGTTCATTTCCAGTTTTAACCTTTTTGAAAAAGTCAGTTACTATAGTTTTACATCTTTTTGAAAACAGTAATTTGTTGTTTTGATCTATCTGAAAGTGCAAGTTTCTAGTTTTTAACTTTTTGAATGTGTTAATTTCGAGTTTTGACCTTTTTGAAAGTGTTATTTTATAGACTAAACACTTTTGTAACGCGTTACTTCCATGGTTTCCCAGTTCTCAATAGATTAAATAAAATGTAAAAAACAATTAATTAATTATATTTATTTAATTGCAGCTGCTGAACGAGGACGTGACGTGCGAGAAGCTGAGTCCGGTGGTCTGTCCGCGGGCGTCGGACCTCATCGTGGCCTACGACGAGCACGTCCTGGTCTTCACGTACAAATTCGGCGTCGTGGCCATGAAGGCGGGCCAGCGGACGGAGGAGGAGCTCTTCTCCAACAGACACGCCCCCGACCTTGACACCTTCCTCGCCGTCCTTGGCGACAGAATCCAACTCACCGGCCACCAGAGGTAGCCACCAGGAGTCAATTTAATTCCCATTTTATTCATTTATTTTAATTAATTATTTTAATTATTTAATTAACTAATTAATACTCTCAGGTACCGCGGTGGTCTGGACACGCTCCACGGCCAGACGGGCACAGAGTCGGTGTACGTGGACTTCCAGAACAGAGAAGTGATGTTCCACGTGTCCACGCTCCTCCCCTACATGGAGTCAGACCCACAGCAGTTGCAGAGGAAACGACACATCGGTAATTTATTTTTAAATAAATTAATAATTTAATTAATTAAATAATTAATTAATTAAAATTAATGCTCAATTGACCTTTAATTAATCCAGGGAACGACATCGTGGCGATCATCTTCCAGGAGGAGAACACGCCCTTTTCCCCCGACATGATTGCCTCCCACTTCCTCCACGCCTTCGTCGTGGTCACCGTCCTTGACCCCAACACGCCCCACCCCAGGTAATTAATTACTATTTGATTAATTACTTAATTAATTAATTAATTATTTTATTGTTTTGTTTATCAATTTTATTTTTTTCTGCTCCAGATACAAAGTAAACGTGACGGCGAGAGATGACGTTCCCTTCTTCGGCCCTCCCCTTCCCAATCCGCCCATCTTCTCCTCGGGACCGGAGCTCCGGGATTTTCTCCTCACGAAACTCATCAATGCCGAGACCGCCTGCTACAAGGCCGACAAATTTGCGAGGCTCGAGGTGCGGGGGATTAAAATTTAATAAAAATAAAATACCGTATACTCGCAAATAGAGCCCCTGGGGCTCTATTCAAAAATTGTTGGCGTTAACTGGGGCTCTATTAAAGAGTGGGGCTCTATTCAAAACTTCCCGCATTGCTTGCCGTAACATAGTGCATTTCTAATACAGAAACAGCCTCATGGGGCTGTATTATAGAATGGGGCTCTATTTGAGAGTGGGGAATTATTAGAGAGTGGGGCTCTATTTGCGAGGATACGGTAATGGTCTCAATCTCTCAATCAATGAAGAGATAAATAATTAAGATTTTCAAAAACGGTAGTAATTACAATTGCATATTTGTGTGAAAATGAAAAAGTGCTATTTACTAGTTTTGACCTTTTTGAAAGTGTCAGATACTGGTTTCGAAGTTTTTGAAAATGCGAATTTGTTGATTTGTCACTTTTTTAAAATGCTAATTTCTTGTTTTGGCACTTTTTTAAAATGCTAATTTCTTGTTTTGGCACTTTTTTAAAATGCTAATTTCTTGTTTTTGCACTTTTTTAAAATGCTAATTTCTTGTTTTGACACTTTTTTAAAATGCTAATTTCTTGTTTTGGCACTTTTTTAAAATGCTAATTTCTTGTTTTGACACTTTTTTAAAATAATAATTTCTTGTTTTGACACTTTTTTAAAATGCTAATTTCTTGTTTTGACACTTTTTGAAAATGGTAATTCCTAGTTTTAACCGTTTTAAAACAGTGAATCTGACGCAGAAGCACTTGTGTAAACCCTTCTTTTCATAGCTTCCCAGTTCCGAACTTTAATTTAATTAAATAATTAATCAAATAAATAAATAAATAAAATTAATTAAATAAATAATTAAATCGATTAATTTTTTGCAGACGAGGACGCGAGCCTCCCTGCTGGGTTCGTTGGTGGAGGAGGCGCGTCGGAAGTCGTGGGAGTTCCTGGGGTTCGTGCCGGGGGGCGAAGGGGTGGTGAACGGGAGCGGCGGGGGCGGAGGCGTGGGGCTTCCTTCGGGGGGCGGGACAGGGGGCGGGGGCGGGGGCGGGAGTGCGGGCAGTCGCTTCATGGAGACTGTTCGGAAGGCACTCAGCTCCGCCAAAAGCTCCGCCGCCGCGGCCGCCGCGGCCAACAACAACAACAACAACAACACGAAGAGTCCGGACCTCGTCTTCAGCGGCAGCAACTCCAACGGACACGGAAGTCTCAACGGAAGCAACAACAATTCCATCAAACTCAGGCACTCCAACGTCTTCAACCAGTCCCCCGTCCCGGACACCTCCTCCAGCTCCTCCACTGTCCAGGTAACTACGTCATTTGTGGGCAGCCCTTCCAGCGCAACGTCATTTATGCACGCTCCCTTAATATGGGGATGTTCTTTAAATTTTTGATAGTGCAATTTATGTTTTACACCGTTTTGAAAGGGTTGAGTTCTTGTTTTGATCATTTTCGAAAATGTTGATTTCAAGTTTTGACCTTTCTAAAAAAGTAATCATTTCTGAATTTTGCTTTTTTAGAAGTGTTTACTCCTAGTTTTAATCATTTTGAAAGTGGTGATTTCTTGTTTTGACCCTTTATAAAGTATTGATTTTTCGTTTTTTTGACCTTTTCAAAAGTGCTGGTTTTTAGTTTTGATCTTTTTGAAAGTGTTGAATTCTAGTTTTTTGACCTTTTCAAAAGTGTTTTGTAGTTTTGATCTTTTTGAAAGTGTTGAATTCTAGTTTTGACCTTTTCAAAAGTTTTGTTTTGTAGTTTTTTGATCTTTTCAAAAGTACTGATTTCCAGTTTTGATAATTTTGAAAAAGCGTTGATAACTAGTTTTGATCTTTTCAAAATTGTCGATTTCTTGTTTTTCAACTTTTCAAAAGTGTTATTTTGTAGTTTTGATCTTTTTGAAAGTATTAAATTCTAGTTTTTTGCCCTTTTCAAAAGTACTGATTTCCAGTTTTGATCACTTTGAATTAGCTTTGATTTCTAGTTTTGACCTTTCTAAGACGTTAATTTGTAGTTTAGACCTTTTCAAAAGTGTTGATTCCTATAGTTTAGAGCCTTTTGAAAGTGCTGAGTTCTTCGTTCTGGTTTAAGATTATTTTGAAAAAGTGCAGATTACTACTTTTGACCTTTTCAAAAGTGTCGATTTCTAGTTTTTCAACTTTTCAAGTGCAATTTTGTAGTTTTTTTTACCTTTTCAAAACTGTTATTTCCTAGTATGTCTGACCTTTATGGCTAGTCGATTTGGAATAGACTAGCTCTTTTGTTGCCTGGTGTTGCATTAAAAAGTGTTTTGACTGACCGTGTGTCTTGTAATTGCAGAGCTACCGAAACGGAATGGACAACGGCGTGCTGTCGACGACGAATGGGAAGCAGCCGCCCAGCCCCGCCTCCAGCCCCGACACTCCTCCCCACTGCGCTGCGAGGTAAGCAACTTATTTATTTAATTAATTATGCATTTTAATTAATTAATCTAATAATTAATAATAATTAATTAATCTTTGTTCATTAGCTTGAGAATATCTGAGAGCGACGACTCGTCGTTGAATAGCGAGGAGCTGGAGGGGTCGGCGTCGTCGCAGAACCACACGAGCCACCACCACTTCCACTACAAGGGCGGCGGGAAGTTCAAAAATTCAAATGAGGACAGCGACACAGGCCTGGAGAGCATGTCCTCCGCCGGCACCCCCAACAAACGCGCCTGCTCCCTCTGCCTCGACGACGACCCCCTCCCCCCGCCCCACCCCCACGCCCCCCTCCCCAACAACCACAAACAGGAAATCAACAAGCTCAAGTGTGATAAACTAGATCTCCTCCGTCAGAACGTCGTAAGTTTGGGAATTTAGTTTTATTATTTACTCCCGGGAACATTTCCCGCAATTTATGGGGATTCGGGTGAAAAGTGGGAATGTACAGGAATTTTGCCAATTTATTGGGAATTTTGGGAATTTATAGGAAACTTTGGGAATTTATAGGAAATTATGGTTTATAGGAAATTCTGGGAATTTATAGGAAATTATGGAAAATAGGAAACTTTGGGAATTTATAGGAAATTATGGAAATTTATAGGAAATTATGGAAATTTATAGGAAATTCTGGGAATTTAGAGGTTGGGAATGTGTAGGAAATTATGGGAATTTATAGGAAATTTTGGGAATTTATAGGAAATTTTGGGCATTTATAGGAAATGGGAATTTATAGGCAATAATGGGAATTTACACGGAACTTTGGGAATTTACACAGAGCTGTGGAAATTTAATGGAAAATTCGGGAATTTAAAGGAAAGTTCGGGAATTTAAAGGAAAATTCGGGAATTTAAAGGAAATAATGGCAATTTATAAGAAACTAAGAGAATTTATAGGAAATGGTGGGAATTTATTGAGAATTTATAGGAAATATTGGGAATTTATAAGAAATATTGGGAATTTATTGGGAATTTATAGGAAATATTGGGAATTTATAAGAAATATTGGCAATTTATAAGAATCTAAGAGAATTTATAGGAAATGATGGGAATTTATTGGGAATTTATATGAAATATTGGGAATTTATAAGAAATATTGGGAATTTATAAGAAATTTTGGGAATTTATAGGAAATATTGGGAACTTATAAGAAATATTGGGAATTTATTGGTAATATATAAGAAATAATGGCAATTTATAAGAAATTAAGAGAATTTACCGGAAATGATGGGAATTTACAGGGAATTTGGGGAATTCACACTAAAAATTTGGGACCTAATACGGAAACCGGAATTTCCAAGTAACTGCCTGGTTCTCTCTGTCTAATCCATGTTTAATCTCTTAATTACTTTCCAGTCCTGCCAACGTGATATAAAGAAGCTGAAGGAGCGGGAGTTGCAACTCCAATCGGACTTGACGACCGCCTCCAAGGAAATCATGAGACTCAGAAGTCTTCTCAAGGAATACGGATCCGAGGGCTCCATTGTCTGAACCCCCAAAAAACCCCCACAAAACCCCCACAAAACCCCCCAAAACCTCCTAAAAACCCCCCAAAAAACCCCCCATGCTGCACTGAGCACTCCGTGGAATAATTAGTACTGGTCATTTTCAACCTACACGCACCGACTGTGCATAGAATAGAATTTACTTAAGCCAAAGATTACAGAATATAATTTGCACAGCCACACTTTATTTATTGTGTTCTATCATCTAAGTGTACACACACAACTAATCATAAATAATCATCTTAGCCTAGCCTATAGTGTCCACTATACATCTATATCCTATATGTATATCCAGAGTATATATTTCCAAATCTATATACGTACCTATATATTAAATATATAAATATATATATATATATCAAAAATCAAATCATATATTATATCCACACACAAAAAAAATCTTTATCAATAAATAAAGCGTCTTCTTATTGTTCAAAAAAAATGCCTCCTCCCCTTTTTTCATTATTGCATTCATTTATGCCAAAAAATTACCACAAAAAATGTGAGAGTTGAAAATGTTTGAATTTATTCAATGAACTGTGAAGAGCCGTATAGAAATACATTTTTCATATTATTTTCAAAATTATTATTGGCAATTAATTTTTTTTTTAAATTTCAAATTTTAATCAAATTCGAAATCCATTGAACTGTGGTGCTGTAAGAGATTTTACAAAAAATTATAGGAATCCATTTTTTATTATTTTTTTTAAATAGTTCGGACGTCGGTGTGTGTCTGTCGGTGCGAAGTTTTTTATTATTATTTTTTTAAATTTATTTTTAAATTTTTAAATGTGGCGCGTGCGCGTATTGTTTCGTGTGTATTGCTTTTGCTATAATTGTGGAATTTCTATCAAAACTACTTAATTTTTTTTATTATTGACTCGTATTTTTTTTCATTGATATTTTTCTACAGTTACTACCGTGTTCCGTTGATTCAATTTGTGCAGGGTTCCTACGTTCACAATCACGTTTACGTTACGTTTACGGTTACGTTTAAGTCTTAAAATTAATTTATTTATTTTAATTATTTTTTCTACGCAGGTCTACGTTCACGTAATTAAAGATGGCTTCAAAAAAAATCTAAAGAAACACATTTTTTTTAGGAAAATACTACAAAAGTCTACAAAAACACCCTGAGAATTCATTTACAATCAAAATCCTCCCATCAACGATCAACCACCGAAGGAAATATTTAATTAATTAAATAATTAATTAATTAATTATAATTATAATTATGTCAAGGGTAATTTTACAGCTCGTTGGATTGATACGTACAAATAAATACAATATTTAATAATAATTATTAAATACAATTAAATGGAACGTTAACGTTATTAAAATAACACACGTACTTACGTAAATACATTTTGGCCACTAATTAAATTCAAAATCAAAATTAACCCGCGAAGAACCAACCAAACAAATTAAATTCAAAAATGATCACAACTTATTTAAATTCCCCGCCTTTTTTAAAATTTTTTGGGGCTCGTCCATAAATGACGTAACTTCTAACACAAGTTTTAATTTCCCAGCCTTCCGCTGTAATTTCATAATTAATTCATAATATAATCGGCTCAATAAGTTTGGAAATTAAATGCGTGGCTGGGTCGCCAGAGCTTACAATAATTAGCTAATGATTAATTAATTGAATTAATAATTAATTAATTTCTAAATTCTAATTAATATTTAAAGTGCTACTGAACTAACCCTACAAGATTAACAATGACAGTAACGTCGTCTGGTTAATTATTATTTTTATTGTAACTTCCACTGCACGCCTTCACGTATTTTTTCCTGTAATTATTTTCACGTATTTTTGTTTGGGTAGAATTTCAATGCCTTACACAGGTGTGCTGACTAAATGGGATGGCGCGCATTCTTAACGCGCATCTTCACTCCGCATGCGCGTCCTCAGCAGCAATGGCCTGTGGATTGAAATTTAAAGTTACATTTTGAATTTCTTAAAGTTTAATGTATTAGACAGTGGCTGATCACGGAAAGAATGCTGAATAAATGTGTTTCATTCTTAACTTTTTCAAAAGGGTCAAAACTAGGCGATAACACTTTTTGAAAAAAGCCAAAACTAGGAAATAACACTTTTTGAAAAAAGTAAAAACTAGTAAAAACCACTTTTTGAAAAAGGTCAAAAACTAGAAATCATAATTTTCAAAACGGTTCAAAACTGGTAATAAACTTTTTAAAAAAGGTCAAAACTAGTAAATAACATTTTTTCCAAAGGGCAAAACTCTAGAAAATGCCATTTTCAAAAACACTCAAAATCAAGGCAAGTCTAGTCTAGTCGGACTAGACTATTGAGCTTTTTTGACCCGTTTGCCTAGACTAGACTAGACTACCCAAGGGAGGACAAACTGGAGAATAGACTAGACTAGACTAGCAAAAACCTTCAAGAAAAGACTAGACTAGACTGGACTAGCCGCGATTTTCCCCATGTTAAAGATAGGCAAAGGGTTGACTAGACTAGACTAGACAAGGGTAGGTTTTAGCATTGACTAGACTAGACTATTTAGATCAGGAAAACAGTGAGACTAGACTAGACTAGAGTAGACTAGCGGATGCTTAAAAAATAAATGACTACATAGACTAGACTAGCAAAAATGTTGGCCAGCCCTGTTCAAAATAAGTACACTACCGTTTTGAAAAGGTTAAAGTTTGGCGGCTGCGCTGGGCGCTGCGCTGTGGGTGACTTACGTGAGGACGTGATTGGCTGGCGAGTGGCTTAGCAGTGCATGGAGAGGAGGAGGGAGGAGAGACGGCAGATGCGGAGGCAACCGAACTTCTGCGTGGGGGGGAGGAGCTGAAGGGGGAGGGGACTGGACGACGCCCCGCCCTCCGCCGACGCCACTGTGCCCTCCGCCGTCGTTTCCGCCGCCGCGTTTGCGTTTGCCGCCTTGGACGGCGTCGACTGCGGCGTCTTCTTTGGACTCGTCCCGCTTATCTGACAGTTTGGGTGCGCCATCGAAGATGCGGTTCACACAATCTCCTAAAAAAATTCCACAAAAGATCACAATTTAAATCTTTCACACATTTTCAAACTTTCAAATAGCGAGAAGATCTCTCAGGTTTCCTGCTTCTTTTGTGTGGGATGCGGATTGAAATATTTTTAAAGATGCTTTAACCTATTATATGCTTATTTACAAAAGTGCTTTTTCTAAAAATTAACTTTTTCAAAACTGTCAAAACTAGAAATCAACATTTTCAAAAGCATTCAAAACCAGTAACTAACTTTCAAAATGGCCAAACCAATAAAAAACCATTTTCAAAAGCACTTAAAACCACTAATTGAGACTTTCAAAAATGTCGAAACAATAAAAAAGCATTTTCAAAAGCACTCAAAACCATAAATTGACGCTTTCAAAAAGCTCAAAACAATAAAATAACATTTCAAAAGCATTGAAAACCACTAATTGACACTTTCAAAAAGGTCAAAACAATAAAATATCATTTTCGAAAGCATTCAAAACCTGTAATTAAGGCTCTCAAAAAGGTCAAAACAATAAAATAACACTTTCAAAAAGATGTTAAACTAGACACAATACCGTTTCGAAAAGGTAATTAAAAAACCTGACGGTGGTGAACTAATTACAGATTTAAAAGAAAAGAAGATGCTTACAGTTAAATGGTGGTTTTTGCGTTTATTTTTCGTGTGTTGTTTTGTTGGTGGCAGATCTTGTGGGAGTGCTGGAGTGGCTGACAGCGGAGGTAGAATGGCGAATGTACTTTTATTTTTCTGTCGATTTCTCTTTCTCTGTGTGTGTGTGTGTGTGTTGGCCGGGCAGAATCCGAGATCCGAAATCCGGAAAGGAAAGCCGAAGGTGGCTCGGCGGCCCTGGAGTTTGCGTGCGGTGGGGAGCCAAGAGGAAGTGAACACGCACTTTCTCCTCCGATCCTACAAATCAAACACAAGCTCACTTTCACTCACAATTTACTCACGCAGTCCATCCCTTAAGCCTCAAAACACGGCCACAATTATTATTACTATGCACAACAGTGAGATTATTCATAGAATTTAAATCCCAATGGGCCATGACCTATGTATGTATGAAGAAGTAAAAATTTCCTTTAAAATGACGGTAGATACGTGCTTTTAATTGCAAGGGCTGTGCATAAATGACCTTTTCAAACAGCCATTCATTTTCATTCCTTAAGGATGTAAACTGCCAGAAGGATGGAGGGGAAAGTCAATTTTCGAAAATCGTTTAAAAAATATGGGCGCGTAATTTATGCAGAGCTCCTGTAATAACGCTGTTTCAAAACGGTCAAAACTAGTAAATAACACTTTTTCAAAACAGTCAAAACTAGTAAATGATACTTTTTCAAAAAGGTCAAAACTAGTAAATAATACTTTTTAAAAAACAGTCAAAACTAGTAAATAACACTTTTTCAAAACAGTCAAAACTAGTAAATGATACTTTTTCAAAAAGGTCAAAACTAGTAAATAACACTTTTAAAAAAGTCAAAACTAGTAAATGATACTTTTTCAAAAAGGTCAAAACTAGTAAATAACACTTTTTCAAAACAGTCAAAACTAGTAAATAGGGTGAAGGCTCCTAACGGTGGTATGCTCCTAACTGTGGTACATTACAATAAATCACTCACATATGTAATATTCACAGACAACACGGTATTTATTTGATAGAAGAAGCTTCAGAGTACCTTAGGTGTGACTTGTTTAAAAAA
>JAQFZC010006605.1:0-12302 GCA_034695205.1 Dicyrtoma fusca
GTTACACTTTTTTAAAACAATCAAAAGTTGCGCATACACTTTTTAACAATAGTGAAGCTGCTTACTTACACCCCTTATGAAAACTAGGAAAAGCATCATTTACACTTTTTTAAAAGTACTAGTTCAACTGGTATTTACACGTTTTTACAGTAGTTCAAATGTTATTTATACTTTTTAAAAACTTGCAAAAGTGGCATTTACACTTTTTATAAACACATAGGTAGAAAGTTGATTGTTGGGAATTAAGTAAAACAACTGGTAAGACCAGGCAAGGGTGGACTTACGTCAGAATGCTTCTTCAGCCACGCTGCGTAGTTTGTACTGAGGCTGAGCGTAAGCGTATGCAGACTACGTGGCAATGAGCTAATATACGGGATTAAGTCCGATAAAACCTTTCCTTGTCTCTCCAATGCATTGGAATGGAACTCAACTGCTCACTGTCAGCCATTGTTGGCAATATGAAGTGCCACCCAGGGTTTACTAAATACGAAAGCGAAGGCGAAAATAAATGTTTTACGTCCAAACATAATCGTAATCACTATCGCTATTGTTTTGCATTAGATTCCCCTTCCGTCCTCGCCATCAAACTCCCAATACAAACACACTGAGGATTCAACAGAACAACACAAACGGAGTCTCTGGAAATAAAATATCGTCATTGGAGAGGCAAAGCAGCCCATCCGCCCTTTCAACTGTAGCTTCATCGCACAGAAACTACTGTAAACATTGCAAGACAGATTTGGAATCCTCTGAATATTTAGAATTTACAGAGGAACTTTGGCTCGTAATTTAGAACATTTTGCACCATTTTTCAAAGACCTGTAAATAGTGCAATGTGCAACTTTTCAAAAGTGGGTGAATGTGGCATTCTGCATCTTTAGCAACATGTAAATAGAACACTAAGCACCTTTTCAAAAACACACAATTAGCACATTGTGGACTTTTTTTAAAAAAAAGTTTAAAAAGAGTATTTTGTACTTTTTTGAAAACTTGTAAATAGACCATTTTGTACCTTTTCAAAATCATATAATATCATTGTTTACTCTTTTTTGAAACATATAAATAGAGCATTTTGTACTTTTTTGAGATCGTGCAAATAAAACATTTTGCACTATTTCAAAAACATAAATGCAAGAAATATTTGCTTTAAAAAAAATATTTTGTACTTCTTTGAATACTTGTAATTAGATTATTTGGCGCCTTTTCAAAACATATAGTTAGGAGTATTTACAGCTTTTTAAAACCTTGACAAACTAGCGTCTATTAAAAATTATTTAAATAGCACTTTCTGCGTCTCTCCAAATCATATAGAAACACATTTCCGACATTTTCAAATAGAAAAAAACAATACGTTGCACTTTGAGTCCGGGTTAAAATCTTGTTTTGCCCAACTAGAACGCCGCTAATGTTTGTAACCGAGTCCGAGATGCCTACCTAAATCATTTGCCCCTTTGAGTACTAGATACTTTGCTCCTTCCTCCATATCCGTCCTCTGTTGTGGAAAGCTGGTTGGGTGGTGAGTGGGCTGGGAATGGGATATTTGGAAATAAAGTGGAATGTTACGGCAGACAAAGTTGGTTGAGCTTCCCATCCGCAGTATGCAGACGAGCTCCTTCCTTCCCGTGAAGTCGACTGTGTGCATCGCATTGAGCAATTTAAGGGCGAAGACGAGGGAAAAGTCTCCTGGAGATCCAGTCAGTTTAGCGGATACTTATCCTTAATGTGAGGTTGGAGTTTTTAGAAGCAATTGCACGCATCCTCACCCATGTTCACTTGTCATGGACACGACAGTATCTCCAAAACAAGTCGGAGACCAGTTGCCATGCCAAGGGGCCGTCCATCAATTACTTCCGCACAGAGCAGGAGCTCAGAACAGCTCATCAGCCCTTAACCTATTCGCAACTGGGAAACCATGGAAAGAATGCTTTACAAAAGTGCTTTTTCTAGAAATCAACTTTTTCAAAAGCATTCAAAACCAGTAACTGAGAGTTTCAAAAAGGTCAAAACAAGAAATTAACACTTCCAAAAAGATATAAAATAAGAAATTGGTTTTTTCAAAAAGGTCAAAACAAGAAATTAACACTTTCAAAAAAAAGTAAAATAAGAAATTGGTTTTTTCAAAAAGGTCAAAACAAGAATTTAACAGTTTTAAAAAGTAATGTAAAACAAGGAATTGACATTTTAAAAAAGTTAAAAAACAAGAAATTAACGCTATAAAAAAAATGCTAAACTAGAGACAGTACCGTTTCAAAAAGGTTGAATCTCTATCTGTATCTGTATTAGATAACCGTCATTTCCATTCTTTGGGATAAATCTGTGCACGTCATTAGGGACCACCCCGGTAATCTACGATCGGGAGTTGTTACGAGGAAAGGGTTGTCGAAAGATAGCAACAGAGAGTCAGCGCATATTTACCCTCTCGCCGTCAGTCACCCGTCACCCAAAGCACAAGAATCATCAAACCAAGATGAAGATGAAGATGAATTCAAATCCATGTCAGTTGTCAATGTATTTTGGGGGTAGTTCAATTATTACGTCACAGTAAAGATTTACTATCATATTCTGCATTTTTTAAAAATTTAATTATCATGTTTTTCCATCTTGTTTTTAAAAACATACCTACATAGATCATTTTTCAAACGTGTGAAATTCATACTGTGCTCTTTTTGTTGAAAAGGTATATTTTATGTTTGCACTATTCAGAAACGCTAATTTTACGGTTTTGGCCCTTTTACAAACGTGTGAATATTATATTGTGCTTTTTTTGAAAGCTCCATTATGGTGTTTAGTATCTTTTCAAATATGCAGGTATCCAAGGTAGCAATTCAAAAGCCATTATTGTGTTGTTTTACACCTTTTTCAAAAATGTAAAAATGACATTTCACGTCTAGACGTTTTTCTTAAACTGTAAATACTATGCTCTGCCTTTTATAAAAATCTCTGTGTTATACTTGCGTAGCCCTTCAGAGTATGAAATGTACTGTAAGAAGCCCCCATTTCATGTTTTTTAACTGAAAAGTCATCTTTTCTGGATCTCTAAGGATGCAGAAACGGATAAAGTGCGCAACAATTTAGTAGTGGAGTTCGCTGGGGTGATTTTTACCAGGTAATTTAATACCCTTGTGTTTTTTCCTTGTTTTTTCAAGAGCAACTGTGTAGCAACAGTAATGTAAGTAGCCCATCCCTTCGTTGTAGCTGATGATGTCAGAAATACAAAAAGAATCCTGTGTACCTGATGCGGATCCAGTTGAAGGTCCCTCGAGGAGTTCATTTTGTATTTGGGCGATATTTCCAATGATATGTTTGCAGGTCCTTTCCCCGGGAAGTCGCCCCACAGCACGCAGTTCTACGGAAACAAATGAGAAATAATTCGATCATAAAATTGTGTTTGGAGAGTGTGAGCTTCGCAGCATCTGCTTCGGTAGATCGACAATGATTTCGGATGGGATTCCACGAAGCATAAATTGCTTCATTAAAACACATGAATTACCGTAACAGCTGCATAAAATTATGCTAATACCGCCAATGCACTGCTAGACCTTCCTGCTTTGTCTTTAAAAGGAGCCTAATTGCTAAGGCATGTACCCAATCCTATTATGTATTTGCTCAGCCAGTCCTTGTCCATGTGTGTGTGCACGCCGAAACTTTGAAGTGCAGGGGCCTCGCATTTATTATGTCAAAGAAAAACTTGTCCTGTCAGTGTTGCTCCTTTTTAATACAGCCACTACTGTGTGTTTGTCGCGGGTTTTTTAAAAACATGAAAAATCGTGATTTATGTTTTTGAAAAAGTAAATCTCAAGTATTTCACTTTTAAAACAGGTAAATATAAGGTTTTGCTTTTTAAAAAAGGCAGATTTAAGAGATTTGCCCTTCAAAAAAAGGTAGAAATAGTGTTTTGCTTTTTTTAAAAAATGCAGATACAGTGATTTGCACTTCAAAAAAAGATAAAAATAGTGTTTTGCGTTTTTTTAAAAGGCAGACTTCAGAGATTTGCCCTTCAAAAAAAGGTAGAAATAGTGTTTTTCTTTTTTAAAAAATGCAGATACAGTGATTTGCATTTCAAGGTAGAGCTTTTCAAAAAGGCGGATTTCAAAGATTTAAGCTTCAAAAAAATGGTAGAAATAGTGTTTTGCTCTTTTTAAAAAGGCAGATACAGTGATTTGCCCTTCAAAAAAAGATAGAAATAGTGTTTTACACTTTCAAAAATGCAAATACAAAATTTTGCACTTTCAAAAAAGGTGAATACATATACTTTACACTTTTTCGAAGTACAAATATCTCGTTTTGCACTTTTTTGAAATGTCAGAGCCATACTGAACACTTTCAAAAACATGCAAAAAAATAATACTGCACTTTTCAAAGACATACCGCTGTATACCGCTGTAAATTGTAATTCTTTACTTTTTTGACATCCGTCCTTTTCCTTTTTGTTTAACGTTTACTTTTGCCTTGGTTTTCAAACTATCCGACGAGATTTATTCCTAACGTAGTAAGTGGACACCCCCACGAGTGGAAGTTGAGAAGTGAAGTGCCAAATGATAATAATTCCAATGAAGATGAGTTTCATACGAGCGCATAAGTTGACCACATGTGGAAGGTCGGTCCTGGAGAATTCTCGAAGCTGCTGCCTTGCAATTTCTCCAAGTTGATCGACGGACTCACTTCTGCTCGACTTGACGACTTGACTTGGCCGTTGGCGTTGGCGTTGGTGGGTTGGCAGGTGTGGGAGACTCGGGACTAATTGTGCAGGGACAAGCACATACAAGTCTTCCAATTACAGAGCCAGGAAGAAAGACGTCTCGTTGCTATGCCCACCTCAGTCAGAGCCCTGCATCTCCATCTGCATTGCATCAAATTGCACTACAGGCAGTCTCCTATAAGATTTTAATGATGGAGATAACTGACAAGCCAAAGGAACGTACGGGACGCTGATAATTATTATTCCACCAACTGCCAACGAACGAACCAACGAAGGGAGAAACCAAGCAAGAAATCCAGGAGCGTCAGTCCCACTCAAGAACACTGCAGATGAACAGACAGAGTGGTGGGGTAGTCTGGGGGGCATCCATAAATTACCTGGACAAAATATGAAGGGAGAGCTGGCAGCTACCAGAGCAGCACCAACTTCTGCTACAAAAATAGAGACGTAATTTATGAACGCCCCCTAATGAATAACTCTGAAGACGGGACTCAAGACATTGCACACATTCTCCGTGCAAGCAAAGACAAGCAGAAACACGTGCTTCCTCTCCGTCCTATCTGCCAAGGGATCGCTCCATCCCTTATGATGGAGCTTATGGCATCGGCATCTCACTAGTCAGCCCTTCCGCGCACTGGAGTACAGTGCTATACTACGGGGTGCAGTTTATACTGTAGATAGACTAAATCGTGACTGGAGAGGCAAAATGACTTAAATCTAGGAAGGGAAAGAGGCCCTCAAAGAGATAAATTGCAACCGAAACTTAGCTTAAAACCCACAAAAGCATCTTTGGCAAGTATCCCATTTTGTATCTTCTCAAAATCGTGTAAATAGGTGATTTTGCACTTTTTCGAAAACATACAAAAAGTACAATTTACACCTTTTTGAAATCATGTAAATAAGTCATTTTGCGCCTTTTCAAAATTGTATAAAAAGGACATTTTGCACTTTTTCAAAGTCGTGTGAAAAGGACAATATGCACCTTTTTGAAATCACGTAAAAAGACATTTTGCACCTTTTCAAAATCATGTAAATGGATCGTTTTGCACCTTTTCAAAATCGTGTAAAAAGACGTTTTGCACCTTTTCGAAATCGTGTAGAAAGGACATTTTGCACCTTTTTGAAACAGTGTAAAAAGGACATTTTGCGACTTTTCGAAATCGTGTAAAAAGGACATTTTGCACCTTACGGTAGTGCGTCTTAAGCGTCTTGCTGTTGGAATGCCTCATATTGTATCTCAAGCCAGCATTCAATGTGTATTCTAAAACTATGGTAGCCGTACTTATAGGCAAATGTATACACATCTGAGATCTGAAGTGTGCATTACCAATAGTATAATAGATCTGCTATACCCATACCCAGTATACGCAGATACAGATATAGAGATGCTTTAGATATGGAAATGGAAGTTCATCCTGTGAAAATGAAAACAGTTTGAAAATATCCAGCGACTCATATCTCCTCCACTGCTCTTACACTTCCACCAAATCTCGCGTCTGAAACTTGACAAAAAAAACTTGTAAGATATCCAATTACGCAATTATTTCCCTCCTCAGTTTCCTCTCTCACTCCCTCCTCCAATCAAGAGACAGACAAATGCCGTCGCGAGTAATTCAATCTGCAAAATGAGCTATCTCTCTCCCAGCACTCAAACATCCACCTGAAGTGCCTCTGCGTAGCTCCAGCAATTATTTTCAAATTTAGAAAATCCTGTTTTTTTCCATTGCACATCCCACCATCGGCCCATAATTAGAGTCTAAATATCAGTACATGCTTCAGGTACATCGTCGTATCAGTTATCACAACACAAGCGAAGAGCTATGGAGAGGAAACAAAGTTTATAAAATAGAGGATTTAAAGGAAATTTGGGGACATGCAAAAATTACGTTCAACGGTACACAACATTCAGCAGTCATTTTGATGTAAGTTCCAACAGTCAACTTTCTACGAAATAGTGTTTACACAAGGTGGAAATATCGTTTCTAACTATTGTTGACAAAAAGCAAGTTACATTTTACTAATTTTGAAAGTTGTAAATAGCAATTTTGCCATTTTTAAAAGGCGTACATGGCAATTTTACAATTTTTGAAAGATGTAAATAGCAGTTTTTCCATTTTTAAAAAGGTGTAAATAGCAGTTTTGCCATTTTTGAAAAAGTGTAAATAAAAGAATTACCATTTTTGAAAAACTGTAAATTGTAGTTTTACCATTTTTGAAAAGGTGTAGGTACATAGTACATACATATCAATTTTACAATTTTTGAAAGGTATAAATAGTAGTTTTTACCATTTTTAAAAAAGTGTAATTAGCAGAATTATTATTTTTGAAAGATGTAAATAGAAGTTAAGCCATATTTGAAAAGGTGTGAATAGCAGAATAACCATCTTTGAAACCTGTAAATAGCAGTTTTTCAATATTTTAAAAGTACAAATAGCCTTTTTTGTTCTGGAATTTCTTACAAATCCTAAATTAACTCTTTTCAAAAAGGGTAAATATTTTATGTATTCTAAATATAAAATTTGTCTTGATATTTTAGAAAATCGTAATTACAATTTTTACAAACATTTTTGAAAAGAATGTGTTGCCTTAACACATTTAAAAAAAATGTAATTTTTCAAAACTGTGAGTTCCATTTCTGATGTACCTATTTGAAAAAGGGTTTTCAATATTCTCCAACGTAATTTATGTACGTCCGTTGTCCCTAGCGGAACTAATTTCCGCCTAAAAGTCTTTTTAAGTTATGAAATGGAACAGATTTCAATTCCAATTCCTCCCTTTCTACCTTCAGTACGCGTACACGGTGTAAAATGAATTTTTAATTTCCAGTCTGACTAGTGATTCTGAATCTCCACTTATAATTTAATTCAATGATTTCGTAATCATAGTGCATTTGATTATTCCTACGTGGTCCTCATTCCATTGCATTTGCTTTGCATTTATTACTGTGGCTATTAGACAGACTGTGGGCCCGTCTCCCAGATCAGAATCAGAATCAGAAACAGATATACCTATTTATTTACGCTGGAAAGCTCCATTATTCAGAATGGAAATTTCGTAGTAAAAAGTTGAGCTCCGGGAATAAAAAGGGAGAGCTTCCTATTATGGTTGGGACGGAGGGAGCGTGCATATGTGTAGGTACAATTATTATGAGAAGGCTATTTGAAAAGGCTTGTTGAATGAGTGCTGCTGTCAGGGCAGGTAATTAATTTTACGGGGACGCCACCATTTATCCCACAAAATAAAATGACTCCGTCCTTCCAGCCTCAACTCTGTGCTCGCCTATAACTGTGTTCTGGATGAGCTTACTGGATACAGACGCTGCAATTATAAAACAGATGTCTACATCGTATTTCTTGTCCTAGCACACTCTGTCACGGTAATACATGATTATATACAAGTTATCAAATTGGGGGCATTTCAATTATTACCTAGCAAAGTTCATTTTTTAAAGCAAAGCGTGCCGTTAGCTTTTCCAGTTAAGTGTTAAAAGGTGTACGCTGTACCGGGAAACTCGATAAAAATAAACCGTTTTGGCAAATCTTGAGCGCATTGGAAACACATTACAAACTCATTAGATTAGTTTTATTGCGTGTTTGGTGCAATTCTGATGCGTTCCCAATGATTTTTGGTGTAATTTCTTGTTTTTGCATATGCGTATAGTTTTCAAGGATTTTCTATGATTAACCACTTTTTATAATGTGCAGATATTACATTTTGCTTCCTTTTGAAATGGGTGAATATCAAGTAGTTTTTTGCCTTTATTTTGAAGTGTGTACATATCATGTTTTGACTCTTTTTAGAATATGCATTTATCAGGTTTTGCCCTTTGAAAAACGTCTAATCATAATATAACCCAGCTTTGTATTTTTTAGAGATGAAATATCATGTTTTACACTTTTTCAAAACTAAAAAACCAATCGTAAATCGGTCGAAAAAAAACGAGTTTTGAACTTTCTGAAAATGCAAAATAATCCATTTAGCCTTATTTTAAAACGTGCAAAAATACAGGAATCACGATTATTACATTTGAAAGCAAGTAAATGTCAAGTTTGTTCCCTTTAAAAAGTGCTAAAAAGTAAATCTGACTTTTTGTTAAAGCCTAAATATGCGATTTTGCCCTCTTTTTGAATGTAGATACCCGAGTTTGCAATAGCTGGAAGAATATGCTAGCTAGTCTATAGTTGTAAAGGTAATGCTTAAAATAGCCAAGCTACATAGCTTTAAGAAGTGGCAAAACTTCTGTTTTCGACTACAAATTGTGGCCTTTAAAAAGAGGGGAAAAGAGCATGAGGTAATATTTAGAAGGCCCCTTTGATGATGGATGCTTGAGGCCGTATACCTTCAAACCTTGTACATTGAAATACTGCCAACTGTCATGTGGAAGTTTGTGAGTGTACATACTATATTAAATGATTTTCTCCATGCTTTCAGGGATGAGTTAGCAAGTGCGCGCTTTTTCCTTTTAGTTTAGTAACAGAGCTTCAGCTCCAACTTTTAATACACTGCGCCCTCAGCCCGTCTGCTCACTACTCACTCACACTCCAAAGGAACACACCTATACCCACGTACCTACATACTGATCATGAAAAGGAAATTTACAAACTGATAATTTTTTACAATCATAGATAATTTGACTCTATAAATTACCCCAGGAGATTGTTTAGACTTGAAATAATATCCATAAAAACTTTTCCTGGCTCTTATTTAAAAATCATTGCCGTGTAGTGCAGAAGCAAAATTGATGTGGTAATAATACGAGTAATAATGCAAGAGCTCTTTTAGTTGCATTTTAAACAAGATCGTTAATGAAGAGGCAAAATTTGCAATAAGGAGCAACATTGCTTCGCAACCACACATCTTTTAAAAAAGGCCGTTTTGCTTCTTGAGTGAGGCCAGAGAGAGATGGGACTGGAGGCCAGGTGTGATTTAAGTGAGAGTGGAAGTGGAACTTTGGTTTTTGCGTTGATTGTGAGGAAGTGTGTCTGTAACTCTGTACTTTGTTTCTCACTCTTTTCTTCGCCAAGTTTTTTGGAAGGCTCTCAAAGTCTAATTAATGAAAGTGCGAATGGGGATGTCAAGACGGAGATTTAAATTTGGATCTGCATTCTCCATCCACACTCCGCTCATCTTCATCTCCAATCACTCCCATCTCTCTCTCTCTCTCTCTCTCTCTCTCTCTCTCTCTCTACCGCTCACGTCAGCACAACTATTATGTCCCGAGCTATTTGTAAATCCCAACATCTGCTCACTACAACTACGGCAAACTACCATTTGAAATTATTTCACACACGACACTCCCGGAGCATCAGTCCACCGAAACCGAAACCAAACCCGAATCCGAAAAGAAGGTTGACGTCATCTCCGGTTTTCTATCATCATCTCTGTATGCAAAGTTCACTGACTCAATTTTTTACTTTTTACGTAATGTCTGGCGTAATTACTTTGATCAAAGGAGCTTCTCAGTTTCTGTGTGTAAATATTTTACAAAATGTGATCTCTGTAGATCTGGAGATCCTGCTGAAGTGTATCCATAGAGCTCGAAATTCCATGTTGGCAAGAATTGTATGAAAGAATTTCGTCAGTTGAATTTGGAATATATGCTTTTTTTAATTGAAAAAAATCTGTGGACTATAAGAAGGGAGATGTGGCCCAATAATGTGTGGAAACGTGGCTGAGGCTGTGCTGGGACGTTGTTGGGCCTGCGGGGGAAGATGTTCCATCATCATTCCATCTCATGTTCACATGAGACTTCCGATGATGGAAAAACAATAAGCAATTCCTCCTTAATTGCCCCATGTTCCGACTGCGAGCCCAAACCAACGGAACTCCGGACTCCCGATCTCCTTCCCCGTGGCAAGATTTGCAATTTCGATTGTGTAGTCAAATTATTACTTCATCATTTAAAAAACAAAAAGTCCGGATCTCCCAGCGCGGCTCTCGCTCTCCGTCCGCTTCCTTCCACCATGTTGTCTAAAAGGCACGGCAGGCCGATAGAGCATATTGTTCTTGCATGTTGGTGATCTATGTACACTGCACTGGAGAAATGAACAGCGTGTCTTAACCTTTTCGAAACGGTAATGTATTTAGTTTTGAGTGTTTTTGAAAACGGTAATTTCTAGCTTTTTGGCTTTTTAAAAGTGTTATTTGCTAGTTTTGACTTTTTTGTAAAAGTGTTGTTTGCTAGTTTTGACTTTTTTGAAAAAGTGTTGTTTGCTAGTTTTGACTTTTTTGAAAAAGTGTTATTGGCTAGTTTTGACCTTTTTTAAAAAGTGTTGTTTGCCAGTTTTGACTTTTTTGAAAAAGTGTCATTTACTAATTTTGACCTTTTTGAAAAATTGTCATTTACTAATTTTGACCTTTTTGAAAAAGTGTCATTTACTAGTTTTGACCGTTTTGAAAAAGTTAATTTATAGAATTAAACACTTTTGTAAAGCATTCTTTCCATAGTTCCCCAGTTTTGAATGGGTTAAGAAGCAAACTGACGTATTTTTCCGTATGGGAAGATCCATTGTCTCTATCTTGGCTTAAGATGCTTTGCAGCCTTTTTAAAAAAGTATGGCTTTTTACAGATTTAAAAAAACAAGCAACTTGCTCCACTTTGCTTCTTAACTTAGGAAAGCCTAACTAGTGGCTGTGCCGTTATCTCTCCTGCCCTGCTGTGCAAGGCGGACTGGAAGGGGCTTTTGATTCTCACTCGCCATCCAGTGTGCAGAGCAGAGGCGTGTTTCTGTTTCTGCATGTCTGCGTCCTTCGCAGCGTAATAATTATTTGTGTGCTGAAGAAAGCAAGTGAAAGAGATGCATGAATATTTTGCATGTCAGGAAACAACCTGTTCTCCATCAACTCACTCCCTCATTTCCATTTTAGCCAGTTTATCCTCTTGTTCCGTTCCCCGTTAAGAAATATTCCAGACTTTTCTTCTGTGGGACGGCGGCTGGATGAGGGAAATGAGAATAAGAATAATTACTACCAAGCAAAACAGCGAGGATCGGATTTTATTTTTTCTGTGGCTGTGCTGGCAGTGGACGACCTTCAGCTCTGCGCTTTTCCGCTTAATCATTTTTAATTCGGGTGGACCGCGTTTTTAATGGCAGACTCTGTCCTGTCCTCCAATGTCACTTTACATACGTTGTGCGTGTAACATGATTTGGGGCTTGTTGGGAACTCTGACACAACTAAACACACACACACACACACATACAAACAAACAGAGTTTTTGGAGGCAGTATTTTTACAGCATGTATGTAGAACAATGTGTTCCTTTTCAAGAGCAGGTGAATAGAGCTTTTTTGCACTTTTTGAAACGTGCAAATAATTATAATTCAAACATTTTTCGGGAATGTAGATAGGTGAATTTGCCCCTTATCAAAAGAACCCTTCTTTTTGAACCCTTCTTAACCTTTTCGAAATAGCAATGTATCTAGATTTACACCTTGTTGAAAGGGGTAAGCTCAAGTTTTGACGTCTTTGAAAATGTTTTTTCTAGTTTTGAGTTTTTCGAAAATGTTCATTTACAGTTTTACACCTTTTTGAAGGGACTCTTTTTAGTTTTGTAATAGAGAACAGTAAGGCGCAAGTTGAGTTCTTAACAATGAGAGAAGAA
>JAQFZC010006606.1:0-12300 GCA_034695205.1 Dicyrtoma fusca
ATCGAAGGAAACTGGTCTAATTTCACTTATCAGATCAGTTCATTCAGATCAGTCAGATCACATTTTAGGTGAACCCTAGTTTTAACAAATTTTATGACGCCAGCAATAATAATTGAGTCGGATTTAAATAAACCAAAATTCTTCGGACGAAAGAAGAATTATGAAAGGCTAAAACTGAGGAAAACAACGACTGTAGAAGGTGCAAACTACGATTTTAACGTTTTTGAACAACGCTAAACGAATGCTTTGATGTTTGTAAAACGTTAAAATACTATTTTGACATTCTTGAAAAAGGCAAAACAAGGTTTGGCCGTTTTTTGTGTGAGTACGCAACACGGATCTGATTCATCTGATCTTCCTGAAAAGTGTAAAACTCAGGTATTTTCATTCAGGAAAGGTTATTTCTACGACGCTTTATTCAATAGGTCTCTTTGACGTCGCTGTTGGTGGCGGAGCTGCAGGCGCCACAAAATTCCCGGTCCACAAACATTTTTTTTAAATCATCAGTTTTTTAAAATATTATACAAAAATGTAATTTTATTGTTTAAAAATCCAATTAGAATGCAAACAAAAAGTGTTTAACAACAGCGTTTGATCTACAAAAATACACTTTTTAAATAAGGTCAAGCATAGAAATTAGTATTTTTCAAAACTTACACGCATCTTACTGCAACACGTGCAGAGTCGTATTGCAGTTTAGTTACTTGCTCCAGAACTCCAGAAATGAAGTTCAAAGTAATGGAAGGGTGAAACAATAGGATGAAGGCAGTAATTTAATTTAATTAGGCTCAATATTGGAGTACACTAATTGTAAGCGTGTGCAGTGGAACGCCATGTATTAGCTTGTAGTTTATTGTTTTAAGTAATAGTTTCAGTTTGAAAATTGTATACGTTTTTTCATATTTGTAAAGGTTGATTTCCCTCGTCATTTTTGAACCTGTAGCGTAGGAAAAGATCTCATTGATCATTGAAATTCCCACAGTTACTGTTTCAGACCACTTTAGTTTCTTCTAATGTGCAGTTCCTTGGGCACTCCAAGTAATGTCCGTTCTCTCGACAAGCATACAACTTCTAGCTTGGAGGCTTTCGAATACGAATAAATAGTGTTTAGAACGAAAACAAGTTTCAAACAAAGCAAATCCTGTTAAGAGCATTTTCAAAGAAGGAAAGACATGATAATTGTACTTTTAGATAAATCAAAATGATTCGGATGACTTAAGCATTTTTGAAAGCTAAAACGGAAAAAAACAACGACTGTAGAAGGTGCAAACTACGATTCTGAACAATGCAAAACGAATGTTTTGACGTTCGATAAACGTTAAAATACCATTTTGACATTCTTGAAAAAGGCAAAACACGGATTGGCCGTCTTTATTTGAGTAAACAACTTGGATTTGATATTTCCGAAAAGTGTAAAACTAAGACTTTCACTTATTATTGAAAGGGTATTTCTTTGACGCTTTGTTTAATAGGTCTCTTGCTGTTTTAACTACAGACGAAAAACGTGATACTTCCTTGCCTTGAAATCGAACGCTACTTATACTGAATGGTGTATTTTAATTAATCCATTTGGAACTGAAGAACCATGAAAAGAATGCTTTACAAAAGTGTTTAATTCTAAAAATTAACTTTTCCAGAACGGTGAAAACTAGTAAAAACTAGTAAATAACATTTTTTCAAAATAGTCAAAACTAGAAATTAACATTTTTAAAACAGTCAAAACTAGTAAATGGCACTTTTTCAAACGATCAAAACTAGAAATTAACACTTTTAAAATAGTCAAAACTAGTAAGTGGCACTTTTTCAAACGATCAAAACTAGAAATTAACACTTTTAAAACTGTCAAACTAGTAAATGGCACTTTTCCAAAACGATTAAAACTAGTAAATAACACTTTTCCAAAACGATTAAAACTAGTAAATAACACTTTCAAAAGTCGAGAGACTAGAAATTACCGTTCTGAAAATGGTTGAATCTATAAGCTGCCATCTTTTCCTAGCACTTTGCTTTGCACTGTTGTTGGAGATTCCCGCAAATAAAACCAATTCGATTAAGGCTTCACAGAGCTTATTTTCAATTGCCCGATATTGTTTATGTTTTTACAAGATATTTTGTAAAACGTACTCTTATAAATAAATACTGTACATTTTTAGAGAAAGTAAAAAATGGCGCAACTCAACGCCGTTAAAAATGTTTTAACGTGTATCTCTTAATAACAAAGTACAGTTAGGCAGAACATATTTTATTGAACTGATATTATTCACGTGTTGTGATTAATTAGCTACAACATGAGCAAGCAATGAGCAGTTCTTGGTGTGCCCGAGATAATGCCGGGCTGTATTTGTGTATCAGAATTCAAATTTTTATTACAATTGTTTAAGAATTTGGTGGGAACGCTGTTTTCTGTTTTGCAGCAATATTTGAGCAGGCATTTGACACATCTTTTATGCAACGTCTCGCTTGGAGCCTTGCAAACTTGGTATATAATAGTATTCATTAGTGACTACTCTCTTGCAAACTATAGGGTTTCGGGCATGGCATGCAATGCCCGTAGAGTATCTGGAAGACTATTTTAAAAAGCATCTTTGAAAAATACATATCGGCGATAAAATCGTCCAAGTTTGCTGCATGAATGCTTTCCACAGTTTAATATTATTTGATTAGTAATAATTCGTAAAATATTGTAATTTCCACATCGGTGAATTGTTTATTTATTTTCGGGTATTCTGCTACAAAATTAAAAATTAATAGCATTCTAAAATTCCCAGCATTTCGCATTTTAAAAATGACGGGAAACAATCTGCAACTTATTCAAATTCAAGGTTACCTCTAGCTTTTGGTTTAATTTTCCGCCTTCAGAACCTTAAAATTGTGAAATTTTGCCATTTAGTTGAGAGCATTGCTTGTTCCGTGGTATTTTCAAAGCGGTCAAAATGAGAATTAGAAACTATGTTTTAAAAGTTGTAAACTAAAAACTGGGTAAACTTAATACGGTTTCATGAAGAAAAGGGCCGGAGTGTTTAATTTTTTGCCGATTATTACAAAGTCCGGTAGTCTATTCAGACCCCTTAGCGTCCCTTTTTATTGGAATATCCCCGCAAATAAAACTAAAATCGATTAGAGCTCAACGCCGCTTAACTTTGTCTGCCTGCCGAAAAGTGGAGATTAGACCAATTTGCTCTTAAGGAAATTTCGAGACCGGCCATTTTGCATCTACAGTAACGATATAAACAATTTTAAAGGGTGCAAAGTACGATTTTTACGTTTCTGAAAATGCCCAAACACGGTCTTGTAAATTCTAGAAAGTGCACAACCCCCGCTTTGACTTTTCTGGGAAGATCAAAACACGATATTGAAGTGTCAATGAAATGGAAAAACATGGTTTTGATGTTTCTGCAAAGTACAAAACTCAGATATTTACTTTTTCAGAAAAGGTAGGAATTCTATGACGCTCAATTAGAAAGATCTATTATTGTTGTTAAAAAAGGTGCAAAACATAATAATGCATGGTTACGAAGGTGTTAAATTGTGTTCAACACAACCGCCCATTTAATATTGTAGTATGATTACGGTGACTGCACCGGTCAAAAGACAAGCGGAATCTGTTAAAGTTTTTCGTAAGCATCTCTGTAAAATACACACTGGCGTTGAAATGTTCCATGGGTTCAGCGAATTTCATTGTAGCTGTGATCGACTATAGACTACACATTTATTACTAATTCGAAAAAATTAAAATGATCACATGTTAAGCTGCAGATTTTTAAAATACGCCTTAAAAATGAAATGACGCGCAACAAAGGCCAATGATGTATAATGTAAAGAATATGAAATTGCGGCAAATATAAAAATGCATTAAGTTCCTATAAATATTCCATACAATTCTGTTCAAAAATAATAATGCCATAAATAATAATTTAGTAAATAAAACTTTTTTGAGACCCGGTTACTTTCGTAAATTAACAAGTTATTCGATTTGCAGATCTCTTTCAGCGAGTTAAGATTTTGTACATCTCGTTTGGAACCTTGGAAATATGACGTCATTAAATTTAAATAGGAAACAAGCGTCACTTTAAAAACAATCGAAATGATTTGGAAAGACATACTAACTTTAAAAGTTAAGCTTTAGGTTAAACACGATTTCAAAAAGTGCAAAGCACAATTTTTACATATCTGATACTAACCAATACTTCGGTTTCAAGGGTCCCGGAAAAATCAAAGCAAGATCCTAGCACTTTTAAATAGTGCAAAACACTGCTTTGACGAGTTCAAGAAACATAGACAATGCAATGGTTTCGTTGACGTTCTTAAAAAGAGCAAGGCACGGTTTTGACATACCGGAAAAGTTCAAAGCTTCGATTTTAAAGTAACCGGAAAAACAAGACAAAATCTTATCTTAGCACTTTCAAAAAGTGTGAAACACTGCTTTGATGATTTAAACAAAATAGAACATGGTGTCCTTGACGTTCTTGAAGAAAGCAACCCATAGTTTAGACGTTCAAAAAAATGCAAACATGGTTTTGATGTTTCTGAAACGTTTAAAACTAAATTATTTATCTATTAACCTATTCAAAAAGAACTAGAAAACCATGACAAGATTGCTTTATAAAAGTGTGTCATCTACAAACTAACTTTTTTTAAGCGGTAAAATCTGTACAATTCCACATTTTTAGAAACATTAATAACTAGAAACTAACGCTTTCAAAAATTTCAAAACTAGAAATTACCATTTTCAGAAACATTCAAAACTAGTAACTCACAATTTCAGTTAGTGCATCCTCGTAGCTTATTTTTAGCTAAACTCAGCTCAGCAATGATTGACTTGCCCTTATCTGTAAACCGGACCCGCCATTGGAAAAAACATAACGGCGTTGAAGTTGTCCAAGAGTGCTACTGGAGTGTTACACGTTTACCGAATTTTATTTTGCCAGTGATTGACTATAGGGTTACAAAATTACTGGTTCGAAAACGTTCAAAATAGTCATTAAAATTTTAAATTACACAACTTGAAAAACAATTACGTTTTTAAAAAATGTACGTTCTAAAACTCTTCTTTAGAAAAACATTCTAAAACTCTCGATTTTGCGAAGGTTTAAGATGCAAAAAAATGTACAAAATATGAAATTACGGAAAATATTAAAGTTTAATAAGTTACTATAAATATTCCAAAAAAAATGTGAAAGTTGTATTTTATTTAAAAATCTGTTTCTGTAGCCATTTAAAATGGTTGCCACAGACGTATAACTTCTCGCTTTGTAGCTTGCGAATCCGCATTTATTATGTTTAAATAGAAAGTAGGTTTCAAAAAAGGCATTGGCTTTCCAAGGCAGTTTGAAATATAGGAAAACAAATTAGCTTTATAAAGAAAGCAGAATGACGGATTTGGTTCGAAATTAGGTATGAACTGTTTTAGAAAGTACAAAGTACGATTTTAACGGTTATGAAAAGTGCAAAACACACAGTTTTCATGTTCCTACACAGGTCAAAATACGGCGGTGACATTTCCGAAAGTACAAGACACGGTTTTATCGGTTTTGAAAAGATCAAAAAAAGGTTCTGACATTTCTAAAAAGAACAAAATACGATTTTGATGTTTTTAAAATAAGTAAAATCCGGTTTGGACGTTTTAATATAAATACAAAATTATTTTGTGAGCATTTGTGAAAAGTTCAAAGCTCAAGTACTCACTTATTCAAAAACGTCTTTTCTATGATATCATATGCGTACACTGCAAAAAATTACCACATGTGCATCGTATCATAAAAAAGTGAGTGGATTTTTAAAACTACAAATTATGTCCTCTTATAAAAACGATGAAATGCAATCACCAATCAAAATTATTGTTCAAAAGTGAGCCACAAGCAAAAACGAATTATTACAGAAACAAAATCTGGCACTAAATAAATTCTATCTTGCAATGAAAGGAT
This sequence comes from Dicyrtoma fusca, assembly GCA_034695205.1. Classification (NCBI taxonomy): domain Eukaryota; kingdom Metazoa; phylum Arthropoda; class Collembola; order Symphypleona; family Dicyrtomidae; genus Dicyrtoma; species Dicyrtoma fusca. The sequence goes on from JAQFZC010006606.1 coordinate 5,925, forward strand.
TTTCTATTGTTTGTCCAATTTTTTTGGGAACGATCCTTTTTCACGGGTTTTTGTTTCCTCTGTTTTTCAAAACCTAACTAATAACAATCATTTCAAAATGAGCGAAAATACAATGTTCTTTTTTATTTTAAAAGGAAATGCTGACTATTTTTGAATTCTGGAGTACAGCTACGCTAAGTAAGAGCTCCGATCCGTCCGATACGGCTCGTGAAATAGCGTGTTGCGTATTGTACGTAGAGTCGAACCCGAAAAAGATAATAGGGTCCTTAAGAATCGTATATTTATAATTATGTAAATAAAAAACAATTTTCAAGGAGGTAAAACAAATTGCATAATTCAACGCCGTTTGAGGGATTGCAGTTTATATTTCAAGTGCTAACCCAGGAAAACCCGAGACATCGTGCCGATATCGGACCAGTATTATATTGGCAAGTCTAAAAAATGTACTTCGACGATCGACAGGGACATACTGGGCCGCCGGTATTTAGCCAGCAGCGTTTAACTGCAACGGGCCCACGTATTTCCGGTATCTATTCTACATTTATATACAGTACTGGGATTTTAATGGCTACATGATGGCCATACCGTAAATATGCCGTAGGATATGCACTTTCCCGTTATGATGTATGCATTCAATTAATTGCAATTAAAGTCACTTATTACAATTACTGATTGACAACAGGAAAATTTTTGAAGAGGTTTATTAATAACAAATATTAGCTAACAAAACAAAAAGTAATAGGTATACATACATAACCATTAGGCGACAATAAATGAGGTATTCAAACTAATTGTTTTACATAAATTACAAACTGGAATCTGAACACAATCTTTTGTTAGCTATGGTGTAATATCGATACATAAGATATTATTAATTATGGGGCACAAACGTGACAGGGACAGATTAGAAATAATAAAATATTTAGCCTTAACAAGCGGTCTGTATAGCTAAAGTTGTTACAATTTAATTTTTAATTTATTATACACTAAATTTTCCGCCCTACTAAAAACTAACAACTAAATTAGTAGGTACACACAACAGTTATAGTACACACAGCTCACGTCTCAAGTTTCCTTTTACGCACAAAGACACTGGCGAAGCACAATCGAGTACACACATTAATAGATACTTCACTTGGAGAGTTTCAGATCAGTCTAGCAATAGCAATGGATACACGATACGACGGATGACAGAGGTGGAAGTAGAAAACAATTCCGGTTCTGTTTTTAGTTGGGTTTTCGGTTTCGGAAGTCTAGCGTGCCCATCGGCTCGGATTTCACGTGAATCTTCTGTTCGATGGACGCTGGAAAAGAAACAGAAAATGGAAAACAAAATTAACAATAATTAAAACACACAGTAAACAGACAAAACTAATTCTAAAAACTGAAAAGTAAAAGTTACTTTTTAATTCATAATTAAAAAGTTTTGTACTTACACTGAGAGTTATTGCATGGACTTGAGATATTTTCTAGTGGGTGCGGGTGCGGTTGAGGATGCAGATGCCTTTTCCGCAATCACAACATAGAATTCCGATGCCGAGCTTCATAGAGATTACCGTGCCAGTAGCTGCAATATCAAAAATACAAAAATATTATACACATATTTAAAACTAGAAATGAGCACTTTCAGAAAGATCAAAACTAGAAAAAAACACCTTCAGAAAGATCAAAATTAGAATTGAACACGTGTACAGAATCAATTACTCATAATTTCTAGTAATATAAATAAATTTATTGTTTACTTACCGATCCTTGCAAGAAAATTTCCAACTTTCCTGAGTTTTCAGTTTGTTTGACTGCAGGGTCACACAGAGGACACAACTTTTAGGATAAGATTTTTTTGGAATTCAGCTACACAAAATGCCGTTGGGTTACAAAATCTAGTCAAATTTTAACGGTTAAACTGCAGTAGAAAGCAAGACTATAAAATCTAATTGAAAATGGGAAACTTAAAATTTAAAATAAACTGTCTCGCAATATTTAAGAAAAAAGAAATAATGGCGAGCTACTACTTTGGATTCGCGTGTTCAGACTGAAACCAGCACCGCAGTATACGTTGCACAGACTAGAAGCATGTCCATTCACGCAGTGTTGATTCCCTCCGTTGTTAGCCAGTTGCAGTGCAATCAAGATACTGATTCTGACCAAATGCCAGAATAGGCGGCATCCTTATATACTGAAGTACATACTTGCCTCACGTTAACATGCCAATGTAGTAAATCCGATTTCGATTTTTCGTACGCCGGACAGCATAGGCCCATTACACAAAAATAAGTACCCAAATTATGAATATTGGGAAACTTCTGGGAAGCAGTCATTTCCCCAACTAAACATGTTCCCGTTGTTGCCGGGACAGAAATCGCATTTTGCCGATGCTCGAGTTTTCCTGGGAAGTGTCAGATTATTCAGGGCCTTTCGGTAATTTACGTACACATGTTATAATTAAACTACAGGTAAATAATTGTCTGTTCCAACACTATTTTACAATTTAAACCTATACACATCAGAACCGGCTCGCTTGAAGCCTTGCAAATATGGCTCCACGATATTTGGATAGGAAACAAATTTCAAGTCCGAAAAAAGTATTTTTAAAGGTGCTAAAACATTATGTTTGCTTTTTAGAAAAATCAAAGTGATTCTGACGGATAGATTATATAGAAAGGTTACAATTAAGGATATAAACGATTAAAGGAAACATAAAGTACAAACTCGACGTATCTCCAAAGTACAAACCAAAGTTTTGACTTTTTCAAAAAGGTCAAAGTACAATTTCACCTTTCTTGGAAGAAACCTGGGTTTGACGTTTCTGAAATACAAGCTTGAAAAAAAATAAAAACTGTTAGAAACTTTTACCATAGAATTTACTAATCATTTTTTGGTTAAATGATGATATTTTCCGGTTTTACTTTTGTGTAATTGTGAATCCGAATGACCTTGTAAGTATGTATATGTAGGTAGGTGTGCACTTGTTTACACAAATCAGGCACTATAAAAGAAACAAAAAATTAGTAAAGTTCCACGCCGTGTAAACACTTGTGCATTATACTGTCGCTCATTGTATTCAGATTCACACGTTATTCTGCTTAAATACTGCATAGCCTGATTAAAGGTTGTGTGAACGCTGTATTCTGTTTTAGAAAGTGCAAAACTCTGATTGTGGCAGTTTTGCATGCTCTTAACTACCCCACAACCTTCTCGCTTGGAGCCTTGCAAAAATCAAGTCATGATATATTTAGATGGCAAACCCAACTTAAAAGAAGCAAATACCCCCCAAAAGATTTGGAAAAGCAAGAAAACATTATTTGCACTTTTTGAAAACGCAAAATGAATTAGGATAAACTACTTTGTAAGGGTAAACACATAGATATAAACATTTTTAGAGGCTGCAAAATACGATTTCGACATTTCTGAAAATGCCCAAACTCGGTCTTAAAAATTCTACAAAGTGCACACACTTTTCTTGGAAGATCAAAAGCTAGTTTTGAAGTGTAAATAAAACGGAAAAACATGGTTTTGATATTTCTGAAAAGTACAAAACTGAGGTATTTACTATTCAGAAAAGGAGAATTCTATGACGCTCAATAAAAAAGATTTATTATTGTTGTTGAAAAAGGTGCAAAACATCATAATGCATGGTTACGCAGGTGTTAAAATGTGTTCAACAGAACCGCCCATTTAATATTCTATGATTATGGTGACTGCACCGTTAAAAAGAAGAATTGAATCTTTACAATGGACTTAATAAATATCTCTGTAAAATACACACTGGCTTTGAAATTGTCCAAGAGTGATACCGTCATACGGTCCATGAGCTCAGTGAATTTTATTGAAGCAGTGACAGAGTATAAGCTACACATTTATTTCTTGTTCGAAAAAATTAAAAATGATCACACGTTAAAATACACATGTTTTAAATACGCCTTAAAAGTGAAATAACGCTCAAGCAAAAGCTTAAGACGCAAAATGTACAAAATATGAAATTGCTGAAATTATAAAATGCATAAAGTTCCTATAAATATTCCATAAAAAAGGTGAAAGGTATATTTAATTTAAACGTCTGTTTCTGTAGGCATTCAAAATTGTTGCTAAAGACGTACTACGTTTCGAAATTGAAGCGTGCGAATCAGAAATTATTATGTTTAGCTAGAAAGTAGGTTTCAAAAAAGGCAACAGCTGGCCACGGCAGTTTGAAAGATAGGAAAGCAAATTAGCGTTTTAATAAAAAACAGAATTACAGATTACGTAAACATCCAGGTTCGAACAATTTTAGAAAGTACAAAGCACGATTTTAACGGTTCTGAAAAGTGCAAAACACACGGCTTTCATGCTTCTACACAGATCGAAATACGGCGTTGACGTTTGTGAAATTACAAAACCCGGTTTCGCCGGCTTTGGAAAGCTCAAGAAAGGTTTATGACATTTCTAAAAAGTGCAAAATACGATTTTGAAGTTACTAAAACAGGTCAAATCCGATTTGGACGTTTCAGAAAAAAAATTTTGTTACCATTTGTGAAAAATGGAAAACTGTAATACTCACTTATTCGAAAATATCTTTTCTATGGCGCCATTGTTGGAGTTCCTCTGCGATTGTTTAAAACGGTGCAAAACGAGATTTTTCCTTTATTTGAAGTCGAACATCGGTCGAACCACATAGCATCGTGGGCCTAAATTATACCTTTATTGTTGCTTAAGCCACCGAAACGGCTAATTTGTTGGTAACAGAATGTTTATGCGAACAAACTTGGGATTACAACTACACATTGTTGCTAATATGCATCTGCGCAAAATGTGTAACGGCGTTAAAACCATTCAATGAGTTTAATGAATTTTCTGGAGCCAGCTAACCATCAAACTCTTTTTATTGCTTGTGATTACACCTACTAACAGGCGAGAAAGTTAAAAGAAATACCAGCACATTTAAAAGGTCGGAAAAGGAGACAGCATTCTCACGAAAGTCAAACCTACAAATTACTTTTATCAAAACGATGAAATGCATATAGCTACCAAAGACATATTGCTACATATGTGATAAATTAGTTCATAGTTTGTAGTTACAGCTTTACAATACAATGCTGATGAAGTAAAATATTCCATCAATGTATTTTGAAGTGCTAGTGCAATTTTACACTTCTTGAAAATCAAAAGCAACTAAAAGTTTCGAAAATGTCAAAAAAAGAAATTAACATTCTTAAACGGGTCAAATAAAAACCAAAAACTAATAACAATCAAATCAGGCTCAATTTTAAAGGAAATAAAGTGTGTTCTGTTCAACGCCATGTATAATTTTGTAGTTTATAATTGCTATCTTCTGAACACCGTAGAATTGCTTGAACTCGTGGCTGTACTTGTAAAGAATTCGTAATGCCAACTTCATTGTTATGTGTCATGACCAAGATATGGCTAGCTGTAATTGTCTGTGCAAAATCGAGCATTTATTTCAAGAAAAAGGTGAAATATAAATGCGACACAGCATGCTGTTGCCATTGAATACGAAATAGGTACTAACAAAAATTACTACAACAAAAGCAAGCTGTCAAAACTTGTTTTTCCTTAAAACATGTGCAATCGCGCAAAACCTTTCCAAAATTAAGAGAATGGTGAACGTTGAGTTTCGGTCGTTGTGAAGGTTAAATTATAAATAAATAATGTCTAAAGTGAATTTTTTTAAATTTATGTTTTGAAACATAAAATCTGACCAAATATGCACGGTCAGCTGTTGACTGGGTCTACCATTTTGAAATTGTAAAAGATGGGGGTTTTCTTCTTTTGTCTACGTGAAATCAAGGTTTCGTGTACTTAAAAAGGACAATTCATATTTTTCTTTTTGTAAAAACAGCATATACAGAAGGGGAGGGCGAGATTATATGAGCAACGTTGCCCCTTGTTTTGGGGGCGTACTGTTCTTTGGTGAGACTTGAAAGTATTTGCAACGCATTCTGCGTTTAATTTGGATACTTACGAAGTTTTTGAGATTTTTTCATTCGTGTTTTTGAAAACAATGGTTTTTAACTGTTTCTAGATCTGTTGCAAATCATCTCTTCAAAGAAAGTTTTCCAAAATCGCTTAATTTTGCGTTTGACGAGAATTTTTAATTTTTGCTATAACTTCTGCATTTGCAACTTGATTTTAATAAGCCCTTTCGCTAATTATTTCTCAATAATTGCTCTTTACAATGCATATTTTAAATCAACAATCCTATTATGGGTTCCACAGTTATTCGGTTTCAAAGCTAAAATTACACCAGAAAAGATTCGGGTTTTTGGTTTTAAACCTTCCTTAGTACTAATACTCAAACATTTAAAGAGCGACAGGGTGGTTGAGTGGGGCTGGGCCCGTCCTCAATAGTCTACAGTGGGGCACATGGGATTTGATCCTG
>JAQFZC010006607.1:0-12300 GCA_034695205.1 Dicyrtoma fusca
TTAAATGACACATACTTTTAAGTCGCTTAAAAGTGTCAAAATTCTTGTTTTTAGCCTGTTTATTTCAACTAAATTCGTAGTAGTAAAACGGTCAGTTTGAATAATATGCGGGTCTCTATTAATGCACGGCACGGGTCTCTAATTGTACGCGGGGGTCCGAGAGGCTGAATAGAATAGTACGCGGTGGTTCTATTAGAGGATTTACGGTACATACATGTAGGGATAGTGTCTAATTGTGGCCGGTGTCCTAATTGTGACCAGGCCTTTTCTCCAAAGTCAAAAGTCAAAGGGCATCCACGAACACGTCAGGTCGAATGCAGTTTACTACCAATAGTTTAGTAATCAAAATTTCTACATTAGGGAGTAGGCATTCTCTTTTAGATAGACCTTTAGCAGTTGGGAAAGTTTAGCACTGGGGAAAAAAATTAGTGGCCACAATTAGACTCCGAACACAATTACACCCAGTCACCCTACGCTCTCTGAACAGCACTTTTACTACTGCAGGCCCAGGCGCCAACCATTTGAACTGAAATGATTGTGATTTCATTCTTTTTTTTTCTTGCCTTCTTGAAAGTTCTGGTTCTCGGAAGTTGTACGTTCAGTTCAAAAATTATTGTCAAGTCAATACAAGACCCTGTCAACTGTGGACGTCGACAGATCGTCGATTCTTTGCCTTTCACTTCATAGTTTACATTCAACATTTTATTTACAGCAACTTTACGATTATTATTTACTTATACTCCACTTCCAACTTCTACTTTTATTACGACTGCTTCCTGCTTTGAGTGGGTTCTGGTTCTGGGTAAGTAAAGAAAGGTCTACAATCAACAATATTGCTTTTTGTCTTTTAGTTATAGTTGATTGTTCATTGTATTGCTACGTTAAGATTATTTATATTCATTTCGTTATCAGTTATTCGTTCAGAGTGAATACCGTTGTTTTTGTTTGTTTTTGTATTCAATTTACTGATTGTAAAAGGCATGAGTTGAGAGAGTGAATAATTACGCTATAATACTAATTTTTTATAAAATATTGCTTTGATTTTTGATAAACCTACGGTTGACGGTTGACGGTTGACCGTATCGTTGATTGCTAATCTGATCTTTTTGTTGTTTGTTGTTTGTGAATAATTACCTAGATTTAACCCATTAGCGACTGAACAACATGAGTGATAATAGCACGACGGATCCGTTCGTGTGGTATGCCTGTAAATTTTGCGAGAGAGCATTTCGGGAGAAGAAAGAGTTGCATGTGCATCGATTACAAAATCACATAATTGAGATTCGGGCTGCCCGAGAAAGGAAACGTGAAGCAGATGAGATTCAGAATAATTCTGTAAAAAAGGAAATGTAAGTTGTTCAAGTACCTGGATGGATGTTTGTCATATTTTATTGTCATTTATTTGGTAATAGTTGATAATGATAGGTTAAACATCTGTCACCTGCCTGTCACCTGTTGCGTGGTGGTTGTTTGTCATTTGTTACTTTATCATAAAATAATGATTAATTTAATACCTAATGTTGAATATCGGACGGGGTAGTTAAATATGTGGTTAGGTAGCTGTGTTCGTAATAATAGCATTATCAATTCAATGAATCTAATTGATGTATGGCAATCCAAGTGATTTGTATGGTAGTAGTAGAGTTAATTTAGTAATCGACAATGGAGAAACAATGAAGGCATTAAAATTACAATGTGTTAGTGGTTATTTGATTACAGTTATTCCCTCCGTGTATATACACATCTGACATTATTTATTTAGGTTCGATGTATGTACTTGAGAAATTATTTTCCTGGAGGATTTTATGAAAATGTTTGTCAGTTGTGAGTTGTAAATTAACCTGCATTAATATAGCGTTGTTGAATGTTATAAATGGTTTGATGCCATGTCGCATGTTGCACGTGACACAGAACGGGCACACAATTAATGATTAACTTTGTTGTATTTTTATTTTAACAGCGGCAGTAAAGTGTCCCCTCAGTCTCCGTCGGTCGGCGATTCATCATCCCCATCAAGGTCTAAGAAAAGGAACTTTGACTCAGCGAATTTGGATGACATCAGAATCCCAGTTATGCCAGACGAAAATGGATCCGAAGTTTTTCGAAACACAAGTGACGTAATGGAAGCAAAGAAGATTCATAGTTCTTTTGCACCTCCTGAATCGGATAAAGACCTGAATGCGTTCTGTAATCCACAGCAGATAAATACTGAAATAAATGCCGCAGAGATGGACGATGCAGCAAGTCAAAAGGCGACTCCGTTGGAACTTAAGGCTAAGAATTGCCTATGCCCAGAAGTAGAGCAATGTTGCAACTGTAACCCCACGTCTACAATTAAAACGGACAAAAAGCTTTGGGTTCCCTGTGCAGCCTTTGACCAAAGAAGTAATTCTGGCAGTAGACTTAAAGAAGAACCTCTTAGTTCAATCATATCAGTACCAGCAGATACGCTGGATGTTTCAGATTTAGTTGACATTCCGAAAACTGGGGCCTTTGAAGCAAATAATTGTGTTCCGAAAGGATCAAGTCCCAGGGTTATGAAAGAAGTGTTCGTGCACGTAAATAAGTTAAGTGAGAATGATCTGAGTTCCTATATTCATACCAGCAAATGTGGTCAAGCCAGTGAAGCTACTATGAAGGAGCTTAGGCAAGTAACATATTTATTTAATGTCAATTACCGAATGTAACTTGATTGGTAACTAATAATAATGTGTTTATATAGTTTGTAATAATTTAAAATGTGAATTTAAATATTTCCAGTCTCAGCCCCGACGTGCAGACGGTTTCTCCTAAGAACGGTCCTCAGCTCAGTGGTGGCTCGGATTCCCCAAAATCAACTAATGACCCAGTTGTAGTCATCAGTACACCAACCACATCGCCCCTTAAAGAACTCGAGGAATTGCACTCAGCGAGCAAAGCTGAAAACAAAGAGCAAAGAGATTCTCCCGTTTCCCTTTCCAGTCCTGTGTTCCCAACAGTTACAAGTCCTGAACTAGTAGGCGATAAGGAGGGGGAAAGTGGATGTAGCATGCAAAGCACCTCAGAAGACACTAGCTTCGAAATGATCCCCGAGGGTGATGTTTTTGTTTTTGTTGAGCGGTTAACTGTCGAAGAAATTAAATCTGCCACGAATATGAATAGGAAGAAAAAACGAAGTTCTAAAACACCTTCTAACTGCAAGAGGCGTAAGGTAATTCACGAGGCTAAACCTTTACAACCAAACCAGGAGGATTCTGTCCGCAGCGTTAACGCAGACAGCAAATTATCAAGTAAAGTAAACAGTGAGCTTATTTCTGCGGTTGATGTTGATACTACCGTTCTTTTTACTACGCTTGACACCGTTAACATGTCCACAAATAAAATACCAGTAGAAGTGGATATTTCGGTTGAAAATAACCAAATGGAGAATGAAAGCTCATCAACAAATAAGAACCTCGGGGAAAATAAGAGCTCATTTGCAAACCAAGCCCCAGCTCCAAATGGAAATCCAGAAACTATGAATACGTCCGAAAATAAAAATGTTTCACCTGAAGAACCCTTAAGTGAAACCCAAGATACAAATAAAACCCTATCCGTCAATAGTAAGTCACCATCCGACAGCGCTTCCTCCGAAAACGAAACCACTGCTTCAAGTACAAACTCGTCTGACAATGTTAAATCACCTGAAATCGAAAAATTAGCTGAAATCAAAAAATCACCTGAAATTGAAAAATCACCTGAAATTCCAAATTCACCTGTAATCGAAACATCACCTGATATTGCAAATTCACCTGTAATCGAAAAATCGCCTATAATCGAAAAATCACCTATAATCGAAAAATCACCTATAATCGAAAAATCACATGAAACCGAAAAACTACCTGTAATCGAAGAATCGTGTGTAGTCAAAAAATCATTTGAAATTGAAAAATCACATGAAATCGAGGAGCTACCTGAATTTCAAAATTCACAAGAAATTGAAATATCGCCAGAAATCGAAAGATCCCCAGAAATCGAAAGATCTCCAGAAATCGAAAGATCTCCAGAAATCGAAAGATCTCCAGAAATCGAAAGATCTCCAGAAATCGAAAGATCCCCAGAAGTGGAAAGATCCCCAGAAATGGAAAGATCCCCAGAAATGGAAAGATCCCCAGAAATGGAAAGATCCCCAGAAATGGAAAGATCCCCAGAAATAGAAAGATCTCCAGAAATTGAAATGTCTCCAGAAATTGAAGTATCTCCAGAAATTGAATACTCGCCAGAAAATGAAAACCTAGAAATCGCAAAATCACCTGAAATTGAGACAACATTTGGAATCGAGAAATCATTTGAAATAAACATATCACCAGAAGTCGAAAAATCAACTGAAAGCAAAAACCCAACAGCAAAAGAGAGTGCAAACACTGATGAAAATTCACGATCGATTCAGAAATCACTTGCTAACAAAGTATCACCCACAAATGAAAATCTGCCGGCAAACGAAACCCGTCACGAAAAGGAAATTCTAACAGAAACCAAAAATGAGCCTCCGATGGATACTAAAAACCAAAGGAAATATGAAAATTCAGCTGAAAAAGTAACTTCCAAATCCAACATTGTAATCAGTATTAAGAACAAAAATAATAACAGTCAACCAGCATCATCTTTAGTACCTGTTGTCCGGGTTGACCTTTCAACTGGAAGTTCAGTTTCAGATTTCAAAGAGCTGCATACCAACACCATTGTTGTCGAACCCGAATCATTTACATCATTTCCAAATCCTGTCATCCAAACGGTATACCCAGTCCCAAATCTTGATCAGACCAGACAAACACATCCAAAACGAAAAGTTGTCGCAGTTGGTAATGGAGTTAATAGCAAAAAACCGAGAAGTGCTCATACTGGCAAGACGGCAGCCTCAAAATTTACAATTAGATCGCAGTCTCAAGCTGAATCACCAGTAGCTGGGAAATTGTCTCCCATAAAGCCCAAAGCTTGTATCTCTTTTTCCCCCCATTGCTCCGCTCCAGAAACTCGTACCGTTAATATTGCAAGGCCAGTCCCAGTGTGTCTAAATATTCCAAAAGTAAGAAGGGCATCAAAAATTGATAATATCTGTAGTACAATTTTAAGAAATCGGATGGGAGCAAATGAGACTCGTCAAACTATACTAAAGACATCTTTTCCGTGCCCGATTCCAACTCCCGCATCCGTCAAAAGCTCAGTCTCTACAGTAAAAGAGCATCGTGAAAGCGCTGCTATTAAAGTATCACAGATACCAGCTGTCAATAAGGAAGCAGAAAAGGAGGTGAGTGATGCCTTCGTTCCGTTGCCGTTAGATCTGTCTGTCAGAGCAACCTCCAAGGGATCTTTAACTGATGCGGTGGACCAAGATTCGGACTGTAGTATGCCACTAGACCTGAGCATTACTTCATCTGGTAGTAAGTACGGAAGTGGTTTGAGTCATGTTTCTCAAGTCACAATCGCAGTTCCGAAAAAGAAGAAAGACACCAATTATGCCAATATGCCTCGGTTGGTCTTAGGCGTGGGTTCGAAGAAGAAGGAAAAACAGCTCAACGGCAAAACAAAATCCAATCCAGTTTCAGCGCATTCTCGAATGCTGCCTGTTAAAAGTCATCCAGTACCAGTACCACGTCCAGAACTAGTGTACTATAATCGTTTAGAAAATATCGAGGTTACGAAAGTAGTTACACAGAATTCATCCTCTGTCAATGCCAATACGATTTATAAGCCAACAGTGGCTAAGAACCGGGTTGTAGAAGAATCCCGCAGAATTCAACCAAACGCTTCACCTAAAGAGGGAATCCAGGTCCAGGTTAGCGAGGCAAAAGAATCCAGTAAAAAGCCAGAGAGCCCACCCACAGCCACAGCGTTACCGTCTCCTTCGCTCAGTGTTCCAGATCATATCTCAAAATACCGTGAATCTCCGAAGTCTCTTAGTATTAAAGAGAAAAATCAAGAAAATATGGACTGTATTACTTCGCTTACTGATGTTATTACAAATACTGCCGCAACCGCACCTGCAAATAGTGCAACTTTTACTGACCTACCTACAGAGAACCAGAACGGAAATTTCACAAATACCGATAACTCCCCCAACCAGGCATGCTGTTCAGTTCAAAATTGCAAATGTAATAGCAGTACCGACACTGCCGACCACAAACGAAAAGAAGCTATCGATATTGATAGTAGTCTTAATTGTCAAGATGGCCTTAGTCCAGCGGCATTACCGGCTGATGGATCGCATAATGAAATTAAACAGAGATTACGCCGTAGTCGTAGTGCTCCTAACAAATCAAAAAACAAAGTTGCTAAAATTGTACCAGTACCGTCGAAAAAAGTGCCTAAAACTAAAACTGAGAAACTGTCTTCCAAATCTCCCAAGTATCAATGCTATGTGTGCAAGGAACATCACAGTTCTCTTTCTGTCCTTACCGACCATATCATCTCAGAACATTGCTCCCGCATTAAAAATGAAGCGCATTCCCTCCCAGCTCCGGCTCCGGAACCGGAACCAAAAGCCGTCATGGTGGATAATGTCGAAGATGCTTCCTCCAGTCATGATCGTTCTTCGTTGGTCCAGCGTAGTAGTGACTCTACTCCGATTTCTACAGGAGAAAAGCTCGCTTCTGTTTCTGCCAAAAAACCGTGTGTTCAATCGAGTTCTTCAAAGAAAAAGAAAACCAGATCTCCGTTACGTTCCTCTAAGAAATCCACACCAGTTGGTAGGAACCTCAGAAATCCCCGTTCAGGAAATAAAAGTACAATAGAGGAGCCGCAACCGCCCCAGCCTCCCAAACTGATCTCCACTGAAGTACAGGAAGATGCAGATGCCATCCCAGTTGGGGGCTACGGGCTACGAAGACGATCTTCTCCAGTACGTTATACTGAAACTCATTCGAAGAAGGAATCTACTGCTAGCCCGAGCTTAGCAGACGCGTCTGAAGGAAATCCTGTTAGTAATACGGATCCAATTCCAGTTCCAGTTCCAGCTGAGATTAAAAATACAAAAACGAAAGACAAGACTGAATCAGTTGTGGAGAGTCACGGCTCAAAACTCCCATCATTACAGTGTGACCTTTGCACCAAAGTATGTGGATCAAGAAGCGGCCTGACCCGGCATAAAAAACAGATTCACAGTGCATTGGAGACTGGGAAAGCTTCTACTTTGGCTGTGGCCACTACTGCTGACCCAGAAGAGCCAGTGACAGTAGCTGCTACTGTAATTAAAAATACTTCAGCTCGCCAGTCTTGCGATTCAGAAATTCCATTAAAAAAACCTTGTGATTCTAAAACTGATGTACCCATTTGCAGCACCCGTGAAGAAAGTTCTGCCACCACTGCCAGTACATCTGTCAGCCTTCAGCCGTCGCCGTCTCCAGGACAAACAGTCAAGGCTCAAGACAGAGTCAGTGAAGATCTCAAAACAGAATTGATTGAGGATGGAAGCAAGATTCCCGGGGGAAAGCATCCGTACGAGTGCAAAACATGCAACAAGCGGTGTTCTCGAGCAATTACGTATCTAAAACACATCAAGTCTCATACTTCTGCTAATGATAACCCTCCAGTGACTCCACTCAACTTTCACCTGTGTCATTTTTGCGGAAGACAGTGTTTGAATGAGAAAAATCTGCAAATTCATGAGAAAACACATTCAGGTGATAAATTGCCTAAGAAGAAGACCAAGATTGAAGTGCCTTCAGGTGAACCAAGACGAGTAACAAGAGCTACTGTAAAGATTGAAAGCTCGCAATAAGTTTCCATGACTGACAATCAACTATAATTTGTTTACAGTTGTGGATCCTGACGTTAAAGCAATTATAACATTTACATTTATATTACATTTATCCACAAAGAATTTATTTAACTGTTAATTTTTAGGAAACTACGACTACGAGTGAGTTGTGTAGATCATTCAATTTATTTCCATTTCAAAGTTGTATGTATTTGGTAGTAATCGTATTATCTTATCTATAATATGTATTATTTTTGTGGATAGTTTGTTAAACAATTAGCTAATTATATCTCCATTAATTTAATGACTGTTAATAATGTTTTTTTAAAATTTTTATTGAAGTGTGTAGTAATTGCATAGTTGTAGTGTAGTTGATGTATTGGTACTGAAAGCTACAACTAGAAGTTAATTTTACTGTTTCCAAAGTTATGTAAATAATGCATTAATCCAATTTCTCACTTTTTAATCAGTTTCTTTTAATACATCACTTACCCATCTTCTATATCAGTCATTTAGTGAAACGGTGGGGGGTGGGGGATTGTACCTCAACTTTTAATGATTTACATATTATGTACATTGGTAGTGGAACAAAATCCTTGGAAAGTAAGTGCTCTACAAAGCCAGTTAAAGAGGATACAAGGGACTCAGTATACAGTAGTGTGTTCAATTCAACAAACCCATCATTAAGTTTAATCACAAATAAATATTTATATCTAATAAACCTAATATTGTTTAACGAACTTTTCCATTGCACTTTATTGGGCTGGCGATGCGAACCATTCTAATGCAAGCATCTTTTGTTTTTTGTATTTTCAACTTGGGCCACCAAAGCAAAGGAGACTTGAATTAAATTAATTAATTTTAATTATTTTCTAATACATAATTTATTAATTAATTAATAACTATTTTCAATAATAAAAATAAATTAATAAATTGTGTGTGTGTTAGCAACACCATCTTCGTACAAAGATCCTTGATTGCAGTGTAAGTGAGTGAAGCCGGGAAGGGCCGAATTGCAACGCTTTAGTTTTTTAGTCTTCGAGCACGCATCTGTTTCTTTCTGTATCCATAAAATTCGGGTGTCGGGTATCACACTTGACCTTTGACACTTTAACTTAAAATAGAATTAAAAACCTTAAAAAATCCATAATGGCTATATGGCCATTATATAAATCGCAATCAATCTCATCTCATAAAATATTTTTGACCCGTCGAACTTGTAACTGACTGAATCTCTGTAATTTGCCATTTCTGAATTCTGTCTAATGTAAAGTTAAATAATATTGCTCGATTATTGGCAATTTTTATTAAATCAATGGAAAGTGAAACAGAAACAGACACGTCAAATTACACTTCGTGGTTCTTGTGTGAATTTTGTAAGAGGGGCTACAGGGAAATCGATAAATTACTTCTGCATAGAGACGAAGCTCATTCGGTCATTTCGGAGTTAAATTCTTCTTCAATAATTAAAAGGACACATCAGCCTCAGCCACGTTCCAGAACACAGCCACGCCGGATGAAATCGAACCAGCGTCAATTACTTCAACCGGATATGTAAGAGAACTTTCGGGTTTTTCTACGTCTTTGTAGAGCAGTCGGTAAAATGTTAGACGAGCATTTTTACTTTTTTATTTTAATTTTTGCAGTTCTTGAATTGCATTCTTATTGATTTATTTTGTATGTTATTACAGACAGCAAACTTCAAATTCTACTCCAGCTACCAGCTCAAAACTACTAAAAAACCCTACAACTTCCGTGCAGACCGATACTTCAAAGAAACAAATTATGACTGCGACCACTAATGAACAAATTTCAGATACTGGAGAGTCTGACGTGGTTTCAGTTTCAGATTCAGTATTAGCAGTACCAGTCGTCGGTGAAAAAGCCAATAAATCAAAAGAAGTAGATGAATTAGGTAAAACTAAGGAAACTTCTGAAATTGTGGAAAATATCCGAAGCAGTGATGATGCTATCGACAACAAAAAAGTGGACCAAGTGGATTCAAATGATGAATTGGATGATATACAATTTCTAACGGAAGTTGCTCCAAACGACGAGATTTCTGTTTTAAAAAGGTAAGATTGTAATTGAGTATAAGTGTGAGCGGAATTGTGAAGTTTCCTCTTTTTTCTCCTGTGGGGTGGTTCCATTTTGATTTTGATTGACCGTTGACACTAGAGAAAGAAAGGGAGAAGGGGGGGGTATCAGAATTAAGAGCACTCACCCGAAATTAGTTTACCTACGTCAAAATGAATAAATGAACGGGTTTAAATCTGATTTAAACAAAAAATAAAGTTTTTCATTCATTTTTAATATGATTCGCAGAGGGATTCCTGTACTAACATCACGAGCGCCTATTAAAAGACGACGTCTTTCCGGTTCCGCCACTGTTTCAACTGATAACAACGGTAGCGGTAACGGTAACGGTGATACGGATACGCAGGGTACTGCCCCGGAGATTTTTATTTGTGCCCAATGCCCTCGAATGTGCACCACCAAAGCTTCCCTTGATCAGCATATCAAGGCAGCTCATAAAAAAGTGGTCCCATCAGTTTCGACGGAACCTATTGTTCTCGATAGTGATAATGATGACGATGAAACCAGCAGTCAAAAGAATTCAGAAAATTCCCATTCCACCCCGAATGGGTCATCAAAAATTATTGTAACGATTGATGAGAAGGGTGATGTGCATTTTGATAGCGAACTTTGGAAGGATGTTGGACAGTCGAACTAATTCTACTTCATCGGTTTGCCTTCTTGGTCTGTAATTTACTTAAAGTAATCGTGTGCATCCAGATACGTCATTTTTATTTTATACTACATTCTACTTACTTACGTACTGTTTTTTAAAAATATTAAACCAATTTACTCAAAATAAGTTAATCTGTATGCATATCATCCCCTCACTGATCTCATGTCCTTTCAGATAAAATCATCTCCTAATCATCCTTCCTTAATCTATCTCAAAAATAAGTTTAAAAATCTGTCTCATAAATTAAAGTCATAATACTAAACACATTTAAATTTACTCCCTATCGATTTTAGTTGTGGGCAGTCCAAACGCATGCTTAAATTGATGGTGCTGAATTTAATCTAATATAAGACTAAAATGTTCATATATTTAAGTAGGTACTTAATTAATTTTTAAAATGTTATATTTTTAAAAGCCTTCTTTCCTACTTAGTATTTAAACGAAATGTTCAACTGACAATTTCTTATTTATTGCAATTAAGGCGTAATAGATTGTTATTTATATTTTTAAGTTTGCCGATTATGCAACCTATACAACTTGTTAAGTATTAGTGCACCACATTTACTCGTATGATAGTGTTATTTTGGTTTGCTTATGTTTGACTCAATGTGAGGTTTGTATTTTGTATAAATAATAGTCCAAACGTAAACGTTACTGTAAAATGATTCATAAGTACTATAAATATGCTACTCAAATAAAATATTTTTAAATGCCAGTTACAATTTACATAATTATCAAAAAATGTTTACGACTAATTCCTTACTGTAAGGCTCAATTGAATCAATGATCAGCATCCGTTTCCACTTGAATTTTAATTGCTTAACTGCGTTTTGCATGTTAAAGCCTCGCAAACTAGGACTCGTACGTATTGTATTGTGTGAGAATTCAAGGATTAGCAAACTTTTTAAAGATTTGAAGACTTTTATTTAATGTTTATGAATGGCATATAGGTAATTTATTACGAAGTACTTTCTGACGTCAATAAATAAATAGCTTTTTGAAAGTGCTTATCACCCATTTCAGTTCATAATTGCGATGCAGTGCAGACGACGATAATTAATTAAAATGCATAATGAATGAGTATCAGCAATAACAACTAGTTTGCAGTGTGGTAATTGTTCTACAGAAACCAAGATATTTTGTCCAAAATGACATGATAAACAGTTTTTTAAATAGTGTCTTCTCATAAGTACCTACAAAGGATTAAAGGATCTGATTATGTATCTGATGAAGCAATAATAAACTGCGAGACTTGTCAACTTGGTTTTCCCCGGAAGTCCTCAAATCAACCTTGCAAGAACAACCATGAGATGAGGCAATCAAATTGTAATTTTTATATTTTATCACTATCGACATCGACACTCACAAGTCTGTGATGTCTACTCACTTGTCAGTTAGTAGACATCAACATCGTATTTCTTTTATCTTTTTCTGAATGGAAAGTACTATGTATGTATGTTGTAGCATTGGCATCTCTATTACTTTTACTTCAAATGCTATGCTGTATTCACTGTAATGGGCAAAAACGATTTTCAAACGTTTGCTACTGTGGCTAAATGATCTGTCGAATATGTATTACGTCCTAAGATCAGGATTCACTTTATACTCGTAGTTAATGTGCAGCAACGTAATGTAATGAACAAGTGGGGCTTCGCCCATACATATATTATACAAAGCGATCAAAATACCGTAAACTCTCTAATAGAACGCCCGCGCACTATCCCATTCAGTCCCTCGGACCCCCGCGTACAATTAGGGACCCGCGCATTAATAGAGACCCGCGTATTATTCAAACTAACCGTTTTACTACTCTGAATTTAGTTGAAATAAACAG
>JAQFZC010006608.1:0-12298 GCA_034695205.1 Dicyrtoma fusca
TCAAAACTAGTAAATGACACTTTTTCAAAACGGTCAAAACTAGTAAATGACACTTTTTCAAAACGGTCAAAACTAGTGAATGATACTTTTTCAAAACGGTCAAAACTAGTAAATGACACTTTTTCAAAACTCTCAAAACTAGTAAATAACGCTTTTTCAAAAATGGAAAATATCATTATGTGGACTTGGGACAAATTGCAATTACACAGACGGTATGAGCATCAGAGGTGCTTAAAAAAATTTTGACACACTTTCCTCGACAGGTTAATTTTAAAAGCATTTTCGGATGGCAAAAGAGAAATGAACCTGAACTTAACCATGGGTGGATATAGTGTTACTATAACTATAAGCACTACTGGGAGTGTGTATATGTGACAAAACATTATTTTGACTGTTGACACGTTTAAGGGCAATCTATTTAAACTACTTAGCAATGGAGCTATACAAATACAATCCCGTCATGGGTGATACATTATCGTTCTGCTTAATAGCTTCTAAAATATATGTACTGTGGGTCTATGAGGGCTTGAACCAATTTCAAGTGCACCCGTTTACATGTGTCATGCAATGGAGCTCACGAGCAGACTACTTCAGATGCTGCATCTATTCTTTAACAAAATTCTGTGTCGTTCTAAAGGAACTATACCTATAGTAAACTTAACGAATTCGAAACTACGAAACTATGGCCAAATGCTTTACAAAAAAGCGTATTCGTCCAATTTACTTTTTTAAAACGGTCGAAACACCGTAATAACGTTTTGCAAAAAGGTCAAAAAGTAAAATTAGAATTTTTTAAAAAGGACAAAACCGGGTACTACAGCTTCCAACAAGGCAAAAAAAGTTAATCCCACTTTCAAACGGGTGAAAATAAGAAAATACCGTTTACGAAAAAGGAGTAAAAAATAAATTAGATTTTTCAAAGAAGGGATGAGTCAGTAATTTACTTTTTAAAAACGGGCAAAGCAAGAAATTACGGTTTTCAAAAAGGTACAATCATTAAGTGGCGCTTTCAAAAAAGGCAGAATTATAAATTAATAGGTAATTTCAGAAAGGTAAATATTAGAAAATAACATTTTGGAAAGAGTCAAAACGATGTATGTAGATTGCAATATATTCGAAAACGTTTAAAACTAGTAAACACACTTTTGAAAAAGGTCAAAACAAGAGCATTTGAGCATTTTCAGAAGAAGGCGGCATCAGTAACCAACCCTTTTAGAACGATTAAAACAAGAAAATAACACTTTCGAAAGAGTAAATATACGAAAATTACATTTTGAAAAGGTCACAACGTCATAAATTGCCATTTTCAAAAAAGCGTAAAACAAAACTAACAATATTTTACAGATTCTACAAGGCTAGACTTATTGCTAGCGCCAATTTTTGCAAAGCAAAAATAGCGCCTTTACTTTAAAAGCCCTTGAAGCAGGCGCCGATTTTAAACAAAGACAAACTTCTTTTACCATTTTTTAACTGAAATTTCGAAGCTACATGTGAAGCAGTTAACTTGTGAATGTGAATGAAAAAAAAAGAATTCTCTAAACTGTATACCATGCAGTAGCCTACAGGGATGTAGACACTCTAGGAAAACATTGAAAAAACATTTATAAGAGAACTACACTAGCGTGTGGGCCGACAGCCAAAAGCGTGTCAGTTGTGAATCTCATTTTTTTCATTATTTATTTACAGAGCAATTATTTATGTTCCCTTTAGTGTCACTACAATAATTTATTTATTTTGTCGGTCACATTAATAATATGCAAATGGGTTTTTGCAACACATTTTTTATTTATTTTCTAATGCAAGCTCTTTTTTTTTGCATCGGCACTACAATCAATGCAATGTGGAAAAAAAAACTCCTTTTTTCAAATTGGATTTATTTCTTGTATTCATAGAACTACAGACTACAGACATTGCATTGGCATGGACTTTAGCATTCAAAAATTGCAGTAGAAATAAAAAATCTTCTGGCAAAGGCAAGCACACACAAACACGCACAATAATGCCTAGCTTTCAAAATGACGGGAGTGACGGGAGGGCATCCTGCTGGGGCAGAATAAGACGTGATTTTTTGTAATTACAAACCTACGGTGCTATCCTTACTACAATACAAAACTATCTGCTATCTGTAGCTTACATTTATTCAGTCAAAAAAAAATTAAAATTGGAAAAAAAATCCTAGAATTCCTGGCTTTGTTCGAGATTTGTCGGCTCAGAGTTTGGCCGACTGGAAATGGCTTTTTTTCGATTTTGATTGCTTTTCTTTGTTCCATTAGAGAAGGAGCCCTTGCCTGAGCGAGCATTCATAAAAATGCAAATCTACTCTTCTTTATTCAAATTTAACTGAAACAGCCTTTGACGATTTACATTACATACAAATTTATTTTTAATTTATCCGTCTGTCTTTGCTTACCTGTTGGTAGATTTTCTCGTACAATAATTCCAATTTTAACGAAATGTTTGTGTAGGTATATTTAATTAGCACCACTATGAACGTTTTTTTTAAATCGTTGCCATTAAATTCAATTAAAAACAATATTGCAAACCAAGGTAATCAAGTAGCCCTTGTAAAACACTTAAAAGGAAACCCGAAGATAATTAAATAGCCGCCCAGCTGTTCTTTTAGCACGTTTTATCAGTACGCAAAGATGCGACCCGAATTCCTAATGAAGTCACTTACAAATAAATTATAAAGTTCCTCAACCTTCTACATTTAATTCACAAAGAAACTTTCGTCTCAATAATCTCGTTCCCATTTTATGTACAGCCCACACAAGATCGTAAGAAAGAAGATGAAGAAGATGAAGAAGGGTCGGAATATAATGAGCAGGGAGAGAGGAAGGTAGTGCCCACGTAAGCCCACGCAGCTCAGTCGTAACTGACTCAGAATTGGAAGCTGAATGGAGTTGGACCCGAAGGAGCAGATATCCGGGTGAGAAACGGATTCCAAAATGTACAAAGTCTGTACGTTGAATCTACTGACTGCTTCTTAGCTAGACAAAAAAATCTCTATATCGTGGATGTGAGGGCAAAGTGACGGCGGTTGCGCCAGGTTACCCTATGGGGTAGGATCCTAGAACGTGTCTAAGGGCTCATTTTTATATATTGTGATTCGCCAAGTTACCTATTCGGAACCGGGAAAGCGTGGAGAGAATGCCTTCAAAAAAAAGGTTTCTACAAATTAACTTTTTCAAAAGGGTCAAAACAGGATATTGACATTTTTAAAAGCATTCAAAATAAGTATATAGCACTTTTAAAAAACTACAAAACAGAAAACTAACATTTTTAAAAGGGTCAAAAGTAGTAATTCCACATTTCCAAAAAGGTCAAAAATGGAAACCAACAATTTAAAAAGGGTCAAAAGTAGTATTTTCACATTTTCGAAAAGGTCAAAAATGAAAGTTATCATTTTTAAAAGGGTCAAAAGTAGTAATTTTACATTTTCAAAAAGGTCAAACATGGAAATTAACATTTTTAAAAGAGTCAAAAGTAGTAATCTCACATTTTCAAAAAGGTCCAAAATGGAAATTCACATTTTTAAAAAGGTCAAAAGCAGGAATTTCACATTTTCAAAAAGGTCAAAAATTGAAATACCTATTTTTGAAAGTACAAAAATTAGTGATTAACACATCTTAAAAACAAATTTATTTTACAAACAAAGGGCAAATCTAGATAAATTATCGTTGAGAAAAGGTTAATCTATTCCAACCGAAAAACTTCAAAATCTGTCCAAAAACCCTAAATTAATTCAAATCTACTTTGTAAGCCTAGAACGTGTCCCAGGGTCCATTTTTCCATTTTTCAATGCTGCAATGCCTGTACAGCACTAGCTTGCGTCTAAACTTCTTCCTTATGTTTGGTCAGAGCAAAAATTGAAGTCCACGACACTTTGCCCCCACACCAACGATATGGTCATACTTCATACTAGTACAGGCCACTTTACCCCTACAAGTATATAAATGTATTTTGCATTCCTCACAGTAGCATTTTAGATTTAATTCGTATGTTTACAGTGTCCTTCAGTGTTACTTTGTATGCTGGGCGTACATACGTTGGCTCCGGAGATGGAAATAAGTTCCCTTCCGCTTCCAGTCAGTCCATCAAATTCACACTCACAACAACTTTCTCGGTCGCATTTACATTTCCTCTTCCCCTTCACTGTCTCCTGCTGCAGATGCTGCTTCCGATCCCAAAGAAAAGACACGAGGGACGGTGGGTTGAGCGAGGAACAGTCCCGTACAATGGAGCACCACGGACTGACTGGACTGGCTGTAATGTCCATGCTAATGATTCCAGGGAAATGGAATTCGGACTTGGCCTTCGAAAAGGACATTTGCTCAACTTTTGGACACGTGGGGTTATTTTCTTGGCTTAGCAACTATAATCTCAAACTATTGGATTTTCGGACTGCCCCCCCCTTCCCCCCCCCCCGCAAATTCTCATTACTGTGCCTCATTACATATCGGTGGTTGAAGATGGACGTATTTCCAAAAAACGAATTGATGCAAGGGCAAAGGTGTATTATGCAACACGGAACCTTCCTTTTCAATGGAACAACATACACGGCTAGTATTTAATCATTTTCATGCCATTCTAATACAATCAATACTTTTGTAATGCGTAGGAACTGATAGTCACATGAAAAGCGACGATTAACATTTTTTTAGGCATGCAAAGCGACAATTTACACCTTTTTAAAGCATGAAAAACCTCTTTTTGCAATTATTTTATGCATACAAAACGGCAACGTACACTTTTTCAAAAGTTGAAAAACGACGATTTACACTTTTTTAAAATATATAAGCTTCTATTTTCACTTTATTAGCATGCATAACTTCTAAATATTTGCAATGTTGTAGCATGCAAAACGCAAGCTTACAATGTGTTGAGACAGGCACACCCTCGATTTGCACGTTTTTGAAAGATTAAAACTTAGATTTACACCTTTACAAAACATGTAAAATGTATATTTACGCTTTTACGAAACATACAAAACGTAGATTTACACTTTTACGAAACATGCAAAACGTAGATTTACACTTTTTCGAAACATGCACACACACGATTTGCACGTTTTCGAAAGATGCAAAACATAGATTTACATTTTTACAAAAATGCAAAACGATGATTTACACTTTTACGAAACATGCAAAACGTAGGTTTAAACTTTTTCAAAAGATGAAAATTTAGATTTACACTTTTACAAAACATGTAAAATATAGATTTATACACTTTTAGGAAACATGCAAAACATAGATTTGCAGTTTTTAAAACATGTAAAACTATCGTTTACACTTTTGCATTGTAGATTTTGCAGACACGCTCTTCAGTACTTCAATTGTACCCTAACATTTACCATGTTGAGTGCGCTGCTTCGCTTTTAAGCAATAATGGATACGCATCATTTGGCATCCTAACCAGCGATGTGCACAGTGCACAATATTTGTAGGTACTCACAATGGGCAATGCGTATGTATATATATAAATGCGTATGTATATATATATATATATAAGTCCAATAAATGTCATAACATGTGTAATGTAGAGCTTGAGCTCACTCTGGTGATAGCCACTACTGTCCAGCTCATTGTTAGCACCCATAAATGCCAAACCTAATATTACACAAATGTTCTATGTACACAGCACAGTAGTGCCTTTGATTTGACTGCCTCACTCTTTGTTCAATAAGTTATACTTTGCGCGTGATTGACCGCCCTTTTGTTTGGTCGAAACTTTTCACAATGGGATTTACTATGTTCCTCCCCCAATCTCCATTAGTACACCCTATCGACGAGTATATTTTATCGAGTGATTTAGTAGATAAATGACTATAAAATATTGGAAAATATTGCATAGATCAGCAAAATTTGAATAACAACTCGAATAGACATCAATGGGAAAACTTTGGCTAGAATCTCATTTTATTTTCATCATAATTTATGAAAATCTACAACGGGAAATTCTGACTAAATAAACTCTTCGTAGAATCTGCAATTGTTATATATAAGTACTTATAACATTCTATAATTTTTTAGTCTATACTGTGCTATGCTTGTAACCTGTACGTTCATGCCGGGAGAGAAAATGTGAATTTTTCCCTTTGACGTCATAAACCTCACTGTCTGACGTACTTTATTAGTTTATTAGTTCCTGTAGAAGAATTTTCACGGCTTTTTTGAGGCAACTGCCAACTGGTGCCGGTGCTGGTAAGCCGCTTAAGATCTTGGTGAGTGTGCAACAGACCTTTTGAGAAGTTCATAATTGCATGCTATTATGTATACATCTTGGACGATTAGAAAGCTGCACTATTCTTTGTAATAAGCACCAAGGAAGACATGGGTTAAGCTCCTTTTTAATTAATGAAACTCATACAACAAGTAATAACAATGGGGTTACAATGATGACGTATACTCACGTATATTTTAGGAGTATTTATGAAGCTTAGTTGAAGAATTCGAGAGCGAAAAAAGCGCAAAAAGAAAGTTGCAGTATGACGTACCGTTCACTATTTACACTTTTTATGCGGCAATAAGCCATTTTGCTTCTATGGTCAAAATTGATGCTTTCTACGCGTTTTTTATTTTTACTTTCACTGCTTTCACTGCTTTTCCTACTTTCACTGCTTTCACTACTTTCACTACTTTCACTACTTTCACTAATTTCTCCACTTTCACTCAACCTTTCACCTAACTGCACTGCACTTTTACCTTTCACTTCACTTCCCCTTACTTTCTCTTCACCTTTCACACTAGCTTAGCTCTAAGCTTACATTTTGTACAGTATTTGATCGATGGAACTGGATTTGCATACAAATGGAGCTACATATGGTTTGCAAATAAACATTTCTAACTGAGAGAGCAGTTTTCGATTAAATGAAGGCCTTTTAAGAAAACTGGGTCATTTAAAACATTGCTTTTTAATTCGCGCCACACAAGTTTAGAGGCGGTAGACTCAATTAAAATTCTAATTTGACACACCTCTTCCCTGCATACTAATAGTAGACTTTGTAGTATTTAATTAAATGTTGGAACAGGTTCTTTTATTTACACTGACACACTACACACATAGCTCGGCTTTAATAGCCTCAAGTCGAACACACTTGAAATTGGACTGATGACACCTTTTTCGAGTGCCCTCCATTTAATTGTGATCAGTCTGATCAAAGGCTTGTTTTCCGCCAGGCATTCCCTTTGTTTCTCAATGGTCTATAAACAAACCTGAACTGAGGCAAAACTAATCATTTAGTCTGCACCTCAGTAGATGAAGCCTACAGTTCAAATTATGCAAAGAGTAAGAGCATGTAAATAGTGCATAGATGGGTTACAGGTTCCATTAACAAAAATTAACTAGAAATTAGAGAAAAGCTTTGCCTATCTATACCGATGCACGGAATTTAAATTACAGGTAATTCGATGGACGGTTTAATGCAACTTAAATAAATAAAGCACAGAGTTGCATGAAAAACCCAGCGGCAAAAAAATTCTGCTGAATGGCCATTAAACCTTTTCGAAACGGTAATATATTTAGTTTTAAATGTTTTTGAAAATCATGTTTCTAGTTTCAACCATTTCGGAAACGGTAATTTCGGATTTTTTAACCTTAACCTTTTAAAAGTGTCAGTTACTAGTTTTGACTGTTTTGAAAAAAGTGCTATTTACTAGTTTTGACTGTTTTAAAAAAGTCGTCATTTACTAGTTTTAACTGTTTTGAAAAAGTGTCATTTACTAGTTTTAGCCGTTTTGAAAAATCGTAATTTCCTAGTTTTGACTGTTTTGAAAAAGTGTCATTTACTAGTTTTGACCATTTTTGAAAAAGTGTTATTTACTAGTTTTGACCATTTTTGAAAAAGTTTTATTTACTAGTTTTGACCATTTTTGAAAAAGTGTTATTTACTAGTTTTGACTGTTTTTAAAATATGTTATTTACTAGTTTTGACCCTTTTGAAAGAGTAGTACATTCATGTACGGAATTAAACACTTTTGTTCGGTATTCTTTCCGTAGTTCCCCAGTTCCGAATAGATTAAAATGCGCTACTTTGGAATTTTAAAAACGAAATGTTATTTACATTTACTGCAGCAGTGTTAAAAAAATGGAAAAAAACGACCTAAAACTGACGAAAATAAAAAAAGCTTTAATAAGCCCACCGATTGTGAGTGCCCGGGTAGTACAGTAGATGCCAGACTAAGACTGGTGGATTTGTGACCTAAAATAAAGCCTAAGTACGTTTTCAAGTTTACTATAAGATGTTTCGGATTTATGTATACTACGGTAAAAAAAATAGTGGGACCCCAAGCTCAAGTATAACGTCTGATCTTATAAGAGATTTGTCATCAGCAAGAAACTGTAAGACCTTGTAAGAAAATATTTGTAAAAGCCATATAAGAAGCACGTCGTGTAATAAATAGTAGGATCTTATAGGCATCTTGAAAAAATTTCATACAAATGATAATTATATGTACTTTATGTATGCAACGATATGAAAAGTGAAATATTATGCTAATGCAAATACAAAAATGAAATAATTTAACATTTGACATTACACTTAAAACTAGTAAGAGAAATGATATGGAAAGAAATTATTATTTACAAAGATTTATTTGCATTTGAAGTTTATTTTTACACTATTCAACTTCGAACAAGTTTGGAACTTCAATTAGGTAATGCCTTCCCATAGACGGTATTACAAAATACTTAACTGGACTAATGCTAGCTAAATTATAAACATCAAAATTATTTTTGTATAGTGAGCTAGTCCAAGTAATATAAGGAATGCGTTTGCAAGGTTTTACACTAATAACGTCTAGGATTACTACTGAATCACTTAAACATGTTCCTTTTAAGCAGTTACATGTAACACTTAAAAATTTAACAATTCTTCCCACACTGTTACTATTAATTTTAATTAAGTTATTGCATCGAATTTCACTTTTATCATCACTTGTAAAAATTGTTGAATCTATTCTACCTTTTTCACTACTACCCAAAATGACCGCAGTTTCACATTTTATCTGTAGTAGTTGTAGCCATGTTTCGTCCTTTGAAGGTTTCGGAAGTATAACTTCAAATCGGCATCGATTTTCTGGATAAATACTTAAGCAATCTACGGCAAAATTAAATCCTGCTGAATTTTCATGAAACATATTTCGTGCCATGTTTTTAAACTGACACTCACTTGACAGACCTTTATCAATTTGATGAGCTACACCGTTTGCACTGCTCACATACTTTAATATTTTTCCATTAAAAGATTCATATTGGAATGCAGACGTTCCCCACAACGGTCCCCAATTCCTTACGCTTGCTACTAAGTGGTTAAGTTGATGAACATTAAAACTCATAAATTCTGGTCCATAAAAACACTCAACATTTTTTACAAAAAGAGTGAGATCACTATCAGCTTTTTTTAAATCTTCTTCCGACACCGATTTTGACGTAAGCTTGAAAATTGAACAAGCAAGCAGTTCCCAGTGCTTGATGTACTTCTTGTCTAGAATAGATTCAAGTACTATTGGAGAAACTAGCAGCCACGTTCTCCATTCCGAAGCCTTCCAAAATTTTCGTACACACAAGCTTCGACACGTTCTACTAATTTCCGATGGTACTTTGCACTTTAAAAAAGACTTATTTAGTAAAAATATTTTATTTCCTATATAATACGGCTGTTTCACTGATTTTAACCAAATCTGTAAAAATGACCGTGCCAGACCAAGGTATCCACAGTGCATAATGTCCGCAGCAAAGCCGTCAACTATATTAAACATTGAAAGGTCAAGTAAAACAGAGGATCGCTTAATTCCCTTTGATGTATTTATATTTTGTGCTTCCGCACGATAATTAGCATCGCTTCGAAGGATTAGATTAACATCACAATCATAGTACGATCTACAATGACCATTACCCTTTTTTACAGTTTTTCCAGGATGTTCGCACCAAGTACATCCATATTTACCGTTAAATTGACGGTTTCCTTGCAAACAGCACCTTGCGAGAGAATCCGCGGTGCACATTACAAAAAATACTTTGCTTGTAACTTCGAGTCCTTTTTCTGTTTTCCATTGCAGACCATTTTGGCTGAGATCATTCATTTCTTGAACTGATTGTTTCAAAAATAAATCAAAACTTGGTTTTGTGTTTCCGAACCATAAGCCACCCATAATTACTGATCGTCGTCGAATTTTATAAGGTAACTCATTTATTGTTATTAATAATGGCCACGCGCTTTTGTTAGAAGATTCAAAAACTGGTATTCCATCCGAATTAAATGAGCCACTTAAATCCCAGTACCCCAATGGTAATTTTTGGTATAATTTTCCAGAAGTTATATCCGAATATCCTTCGTTTGTTTCGAATCTTGATTTAAATGTACGCAATAGGGATTCAGCAATAAATGGATCTTCTAATAACGATAATATTTGCTTTTTAATGCTGAAAACGACAAAATATTGCCCTAGTTTTTTTAAATGACGTTCGTCATAAGAAGTTTTGCACACTGGACATTGAAATGATGGCATTAACTCTGATTCACATTCAGCACAATAAAAAATAAAGGTGGACCACTTTGCTAAATTAAGGGCTCTTTGAAACTTGTACATCGAAGTTGGTAGACTTGAATGTGAAGGAAGATGTAGCTCTAAAAGTTTTAAAATGTCCACTGTTGCTGCTTGGGTCAAGTTATGCTTTGATTTGAGTCCCAGGACAAGTGTCACACTTTCATTTAAGGATAAGTTACACCCAGGGTAAATTGATGGCTGATCTAAAAATAAATACAATAATCTAAATTATTTTTAACCTAATTGCAACTGGGAAGTCATGGAAAGAATGCTTTATAAAAGTGCTTTTTCTACAAATTAATTTTTTGAAACGGTCAAAACCAGAAACACCATGTTTTAAAGCATTTGAAACCAGTAACGTCGACTTTCAAAAAGGTCAAAGCAACGTATTAGCACTTTTAGAAAGGTCAAACAATAAGTTAACAATCAAAAAATGTAAAGTAAACAATTAACACTTACAGAAAGGTGTAAAACAACAAAAACGTTTTCAACAAGATTTAAAACAATAAATTGCCGTTTTTAAAAAGATGTAAAACTATTCAGTGCACCGTTTAGAAAAGGTTAATAATTAAGTATGTATTATAATAACGCTTTAGTTAGAATGTAATAGGTCCAATAGCTACAGCGTTAACTATTTTCTTGAAAAAAATTTAAAAACCTTCTTTTAAAATTTAAATGAATATGCACCTAATATTTCTTTAGTCTGCGAAGCATTTAATGCCAAATCATCCTCGTCACTATCTGAAAGAACCAGACGTTGGTACTCCTCGCAGCTCGATATGCTTGACATATCCCAATCTTCATTTTTATTGTCACTGCATTCCCCTAAATATATAAAAAAACGTAAATCAAACAAAGATGTACGAATAAAGATGTACAATTGCTACAACGAGAAAATTGTAGTTGCCTAACGTTACATATCTTTTTAAGTTAGTACGCAATAAAAAAATGGCATTTTAAAAATTTCGGCAGTGGTTAACAGTCCAAATTCTGTTGTGTACCAACCGTGTGCTGAAGAAGTTTCAATTAATTCGGAGTCATAGTTTTCGTCATTTCTGGCAAGCTCGTCATTTGATACTGCAGCACTAAACTGCATCTGAAATTACCAATATTTACAACAATGAAACTATATTCATGGTTGTTGTTTTGTACGTCCAAATCAGTAAATACAATGGATGAATACTAGTATAATTAATTAATTACCCTTTTTTTAATCTTGTACCGATCATTTCTTGTAAACGTTCCCTTTGGTTTCATCTCTGTTTAGTACTTAGGACGAACATTAACAAATCTAGTTAATTTAACGTCGTATTGTAATTATATTACCTCAAACTATTTTAATCTTCATATTTAATGCGAATGTTTATAATAACAATAATTACTTCAACAATCCATACAACTGTGATGGGGGCAAATATGCTGATTATGTTGAATTTAACGACAACTGGTTTATGAAATAGGTAGGTACACAGCACTCGTTTTAATGTAATTCAATTTAAACTTATTTTCAAAATGCTTAAATTTGTCAAAAACAGTAGCTTAAATTGTATTTAAAAAAATAGGCTTTACTAACACACATTGCAAGAACTTTGAATTCTTGCAAAACAATAATTCAATAATTCAATCTGTTCTGTTAGTTTTCCTATTTGAAATTTCCCTCGTTATAAAAACATGTGAGAGAAATGTAATGGGAAATGAACTCAACGATTTAGAATACAAATTGTAAACAATCCAAAGCACAACAGTGCAGG
>JAQFZC010006609.1:0-12296 GCA_034695205.1 Dicyrtoma fusca
TGACTTGACTTGACTAGACTAGCCGATTTTTAAAAAATGACTAGACTAGACTAGCTCATCGACGTCCTATACCAATCTATGTGACTTGACTAGACTAGGCAGTTAATTTGTAGCAAAGACTCGACTAGACTAGACTAGCCTAGCAATAAAATTATATTTGACTAGACTAGACTTGACTAGCAAATATTTTGGGCAGCACTGCACTGTGAAGAATTATACGGAATAGAAACCAACCCTTCGACCGACGGGCCGACGGCACGCATGTATGTTAGCCGGTTCCAAAAAAAATAGACAAACACGAACAAAACAAAATACCGTAAAGACCCAAATTGTGCCCCGGTCTCTAATAGTGCCCGGTTACTAATTGTGCCCGGTGTCTTAGCGCGAACTTTAGTACCCTCCATATATAATGTCCGGTACGGTTCCCTATTTGTGCCCGGGGTCTCTTAGCTTGAAGTTTAAAATAGTACCCGGGGGCACTATTTGGGTCTTTACGGTACATTTAAAAATTCAAATGTAGATGCCGTAGATGGAGACTTGGGTAGGTGTGCCTAATTGTGATAAAGACTTACCTAATTTAATTGTGATAATCTCTTACTAGAGACTGGTTTTCAAACCGATCACGCTCTAAATATTTCACACAATCTTCTCAACGGCTGATTGTATCAAAAATAAAGCAGGCAGATGATTCCATTGAATTTTTCCAATTAAAATGATGAATTATCACAATTAGGCCCACCTACCCTAGTTCATCGTCTTTTTTATTTGAGGGTTTTTCAATCATTATGCCACAGAACAGAAGAACAATTTGACGAAGTTTGTATTTTATTTAACCTTTTCGCCACGGTACTAATTAGTAGGTATATCTAATTTTACAGCTTTTTGAAATCGCTAATTTACTGTTTTGACCTTTTTGAAAGTGTTAATTACCAGTTTTAAGCCGTTTTGAAAATGATGAATTCTACTTTTTGTCTTTTTTTAAAAGTGTAAGTTGGGTACTTGTGTTTTGACCTTTTTGAAAATGTTACTTTCTGGCTTTGACCTTTTTGATAGTGTTTTTTTCTAGTTTTAACCGTTTTGAAAAAAGTTAATTTGTAGAACACACACACTTGTAAAGCAGGCAGGTCATTCAAAGTTTCTCAGTTCCGAATGGGTTATGGAATAGGTAATTAATTATCTAATCGTAAGTAACCTAAATAGCTATATTAAAATTATAGGGAACATTACAGGCTGTAAAATGACTGCGTTCTAGGGGCACCCATTATGTTCGCTCATAGTAAAGACTAAAAACATTTTTCTTGATTTGGATTTTGTAACAATAATTATTTATTAAATACAATAAATTACAAAAAATGCTGCCGTATCTGAATAGCAAATACATAATAGTCCATTACGCATTTTTTGGCAATAATTATTTATTAAATACAATAAATTACAAAAAATGCTCCCTTATCTGAATAAGCAAATACATAATAGTTCATTGAGTATTTTCATGTAAAATATATACTAAATACTTCTAAAAATACGGATGCCCGTACAACCATACTCGCCGCATCGACATAGACAAGTAAAAACAAATTACGGATTTCCAAGAACAAAAATAGCAACATCATCAGTCATCACCATTACATATATATCTTTATGAACAGAAGAATCGTCAAAGAGTGACTATAATTAGGATCAATACGGTTTATAACGGTTGGGTGTGGTTCCGATTGACCCTTTGGCCCGTTGTAGTATCATTGTTCCGATGAGACTGTTGTTTTTACCATCAACGGGTATTGGCAATTTGACTTGAGACTGAGACTGGGAGGACCCTTGAGCTTTTTCTTTCTTTTTCCCTGGAACAAGTTTCCTAACGGCGACCTCCACTGCCTTTTTATTTTCCTTTGGAGCACGAACTGGAACTTCAGGGGCATTGCTTGTAGAATTATGTCTTGGTCGGATAGGTTCGGGTTCGGGTGCCGGCTCAAGAGGAAAGCCCACAAATTGACTCCATCCCATTGGGAATATCTCCAGAGACTTAAGAGGCTTCCACTGGTCAATATTTTCAGACCATCCCAAAAAGTGTATTTTCATAGCGTAAGGATGGACAATGCGATGAATTATGGCGGGACAAACTAATTCAGGCCTCAGGCTGTCGACGGCTTCGACCCACATGTTCTCCGTGAATTCATGAACAGTACTTTCCTAAAAACAGCAAAACGTAAGATTTAATTTTTTCGGAGCTGGGAAATCACGGAAAGAATGCTGTCTAACAAACTCTTCTACAAACCAAGTTTTTCAAAAGGGTCAATACTAGAAATCCACCTTTTCAAAAACATTCAAAACAAGTAACTTACGCTTTCAAAAAGGTCAAAACTGGAAATTAACATTTTCAAAGAGGGCGAAAACTGGAAATTAACGTTTTGAAAAAGGTATAAACCGGAAATTAACATCTTCAAAAAGGTCAAAATTAATAATTAACGTTTTGAGACAATTCGAAACTAGAAACCACCACTTTCAAAAAGATGTAAAACTAATTATATTACCGTTTCGAAAAGGTAGACTATATGTACCCTCAACTTATTAACTAGAAAAATTGACATATAGTAAGGTTTACAAAAGTGATAAATAATGATTATGAACCAAAATTTGAAAGGATGTAGAGGGAACTTACTTCTGTTTTTGGGGGAAGCGACAGCGCCTCTGCGCCCCGCTTTTTCAAATACTCGGCCCAATTAAACTCCGCCCCAATATAGCGTAGCCAGTCCATCGGTCTAGGCGCCGGTATCTCCTTTTCGAACGTTCCCAATGGGAACAACTGGTCCGAAGTGATATGATAGTGGAACTCATTAATTCCATTCGCATACTGATCCAAATCCCCTTGCGAAACACTACTTTCAATCTTGCACATAAAAAAGCCATAGTTGAGTACTTTGGTCACCTTCCCCAGTACGATTTCGTTGAGTTGAAACGGGTCGATGAGTTCAAAGAGCATTCCGATTTTAATGTCAACATGTTGAGTGTTAACTCCTAATTTGCTGGGTTCCAATGGTGGTGGGTTGTAGCTGGAGTACATGTCATTCATTCTAGCTCCAGCAGTTTTTGTCCAGCCTTGTCGTTGAATCAGATCGGAGGATTCATGAACCCAAATTCCAGAAGATTTGTTGCTAATAGTAGGGACTCCCCAGTAGGAAACTTCCACACGGCGCCCTACCGTTTCTGAGACGAATCCAGGCACCATTTCGTTGTAAATGTCGTTGTTGCATACTTCAACTTTAGTATTAGGCTTCCATCTGGATTCACGGTTAAAAAAAACGTGTATGTACGTTACATTTGAAATAAAAATAATTAACTAAGTTCGTTTTATAATTTTTATTATGTTACTCAGCTTCCCTAACATACCTAGTCAACTCCTTAGCTTTTTTTATCCATCCAGCACGCAATGGGTTGACAGTGAATTTCTCACTGACCTGAGTATTCAACAAATTGACTGACTCCTCCAAATTAGGAGCGGCTTTTCCGACTAGTAAAAGATGAAAATTAGCATTTATTACATTAGAATTAGTACGTTTTTGTGTGCTGTGAGCCCTTTAAAAGCAAAAACAATAATTAATACCAATACAATCAAGCAATAATTTCATAGTTATTACTTTTAAGAGGGTATGTAGCAGTTCCTGTTGATTTAAAATGTCCCAATGGTTGAAGCTGACGAAAATTTATCCAGAACTGGTGATCATGTTCCCTGAATCCATTAAGCTCCGTGGCAGAAACTCCTAGAAATCGAACTTTCATAAGGTACCCTGTTAAAACGTCAAAATATAAAATTAATAATGTTAAATTAGTACATACTTTATTGTAATATAATAGATTTAATGTAAATTACAGTCAAGTACCTGAAATTTCGAGTACTTCGACAAACCAGTAATAAAGTTTTGGTTTTGACTTTGCTTCTTGCCCACCATTATTGCTATCATCAGCATCAGAATCAGAAGTAGGAATCTTGGAAGATAAATAGCTTTGAAGATCATGGCGTAGTTCGATCTCACCCACATTTCCGACGCTTACTATCTCGTCCCAATGGAGTGACAAGGGGGCCTATTATTTATGGACACAATGTTTAGAATATATAGGTACCTACACTAGTTTCATCTCCCAAGTCACCTTATTATTACTTACATCGATAATTAACTGTCAACTATTGACAGTTGACTGGATCCAACTTTAATTCAATATAATTAATAAATTTTTACCTTCTGAAACGTAAATGCAGACACGGGGGGGACTGTCACTGGACCCGGAAGTTCGTCTTTCTTTCCAGGGTACTTCCCGTTGAGAATTTGGTTCCAGGACCATGGCAATGACTTGACATTACCATCACCAGTTTGTGAAGACTGAGACTGAGACGGACCAGACATTCTTAATTACCTAGTTTGTGGTTGCTGGTGCTTTTAAATCCAGAATGGAACAAAATCCGAGAATATGACCCAGCCGACGTCACCCGTTGCCCGTATTTATTAACCAACTTCTATGAACTATAATTTAAGAACAACAATTAATTAAAATCATTTACGACGTCACCCGTTGCCCGTATTTATTAACCAACTTCTATGAACTATAATTTAAGAACAACAATTAATTAAAATCATTTACTTATCTGAATGTTAAATGTGGTTTGTTCTTTGTACAATCAACCAAAACCCATTATAAATGAATCCTGAAAACATTCAACATTTGACAGACAACATACGTCTGGAATGCATTATATTGATTACAATGCGTTCCATTCCAGTCAGTTTCTAATGAGTTTCAAATGTAAAATGTTGTTAGGATTCACTTTCAACTTAAACTTTCAACTTTTAATTTAATAGTCTTTTGGCATTTCGAGTGTCTCACCTACTTATAAATTGTCTCACTAGTCAGCAAGAATCAAAACTCAACCATAAACACTACTACACTGCAAAAACAGACTAACAACTATTAAATTAAAAGTGAAAAAAATTGACACCCAATAGGAAGGCATTATAAATTATAAATAACCATTAAAATACGTTCCAGATCCAGATCCAGATCACAGGCTTCAAGTTAAACGTTGAATGGTTTTTGGAAGAATGTCGTAATTAATACGAGCAACCGACGACCGACTGACCGAAAACGACAAAACAACGTAAACAACCGATAATTCTAAACTTTAAATCCACAAATAGTAAGCAATAAACCCGTTGAGTATAATTATAATTAATTTCTTAACTGCGTGTTCGTAGTACACTTTGACAGGGTATTTTTGTTAAAAAAGTTGAAGGCAAATACGTTTTGCCATCGTGTTGATTTGACAGTTTAAACAAAATGTTTATTACACGGCTGCCGTTCCAACCAACTTCCAACAATAGCAAAACTTGAACGCATGGCAGATGGCATGGGAAGGCAAGAAGGGGGCTGTCCATAAATGACGTTTGCAAACGACGGTAGGCAGGGGGTTGGAGCTTCTGTTTACGCTAATGTTAAAAAATGCAAACTTTTGGGTGAGGGGGGGGGAGTAAATGTCCGAAAAATGCAAGCGTCATTTATGGACTGCCCCAAGGTTTGCGTAAAATGAGAGCTGGTAGGGTAGGTGCACATAAGTGAGATTTTTCGACAAGTTTTGAATTTCACCTTTTGAAAACCTAAGATTAATATTTTAGAGAATGAAAAACACTTTTGAGCACGCTAAACAATTCTACTTGTTTATCAAAAAATAATTTTTAATTAGTCTGCAAACTGACTTCAACAAGTAGGTACGCTTTAGTGAGTGAAATTATCGAATGCCACTTAAATGTTATAAACCGCCTTGAAAATTTTGACTGGCAAAGTTCAGTGCAAACTGAATTTAACCTGTAATAATCAAAATAAGCACGATTGACATTGTAATCATGCATCAAATGGTCAATTTTTGAAACTCCAAACCCACAAAAAACCCCTCAGTAGGTAAAGAGCCATTTTAGCATTACGGTAAATGAAGGGATTTTTAACAAGACCTGTAGTTAGGAATACACTTATTTATTAAGTCCGGATAAGAAATACTGTCAAATAATATTTTTACTTTTAACACTGGTCACATCACAATTAAGTGCCTTACCCTAAAATGGTGAACAATAATTATAAAAACTTGTACCTATAACTTAAAAAATGAAAATCAAACATCTAGAATATTGTAGTAACGTAAAGACCACTTAACTGAAGTAAGTTTTAAATGACTGCCAAAATTGTCCCTAACTCCGAAAATCCTAAAAAAGACCCTTGCAGATTTAAAATAAACTGGAAGGACGAGATATTTGGACAACTTGAGCTTATAGTCTTGTGGTTTTCTAAGGTTTCAAACGTTCCAGCTAGTATTTACATATAACGTAACCCATGCCAGTTAGAAATAACGCAACATCTTGGGATTACCTATTCTAGTACTTTCGTTATTATATTATTGATTATCACATTTAAGTGCTCATCACGTTTAGGTGTACCTACCCTAATGGATTAGATGCTAAGCATTTCTTCAGGGGAATAACATATATACATACTACAAAAGTTTTGACGAATACCTAGAATCAAAACAAATGAAAACGAAATCCATATTAATGCAACCGAATTTACAACGATTAAACTTCGAAATGTTGAATGTCGATTTAATAGTTGATAATTTATTATATCTGTGTTTTTGTCATTTTATTATTATTGCTACTCTTGAAAATCTTGATTTCATTATATATTACTACAAATAAGTGCAAGCTTTCTTGATCAACTCTCATCAGGATTTGCTCACCTTTGACCT
Organism: Dicyrtoma fusca; assembly: GCA_034695205.1. Lineage (NCBI taxonomy): Eukaryota > Metazoa > Arthropoda > Collembola > Symphypleona > Dicyrtomidae > Dicyrtoma > Dicyrtoma fusca. The sequence goes on from JAQFZC010006609.1 coordinate 6,785, forward strand.
TCCATTACCTAGTTCAGATTCAGAAAGTGTGTTGTAGTACAGAGTGAGATTGTGAGATTGCAACTTTTGTCAAGATTCAGATTCTCCACTTGCTATTTTAACTAATTAGTACAGATGCTTTTGAACTGTCAACTGTGCAGCGAATCACTTATTGTGTTTTGTTTTGTATTGTAACTATAATTAAGTAAGAACTTTTTCATTGGTCTGAGAATGGTATGTCCGCTCTTTGTCGTTAAAATTACTAATCGTTTTTTGCTGATTTTTGGTCAACCTGAATATTATAGACTGGATTAAGTCCTGAGTCCTGGTGTGCGGCATTTCTGGAACATTTTGCACAGCACCGTCTCCCACTGTTATTCATTCTGTTATGATTTAGTTTTTTGATGGTTTTCGAGTTATGATTTTAATTTAGGTATGCTAATAAATTAAGGGAGGTTATAAAGTAACCTGCTATAATAACTAATAAAATTAAGTTGCTTAAAAATCATAATTGCATTTCACACACCTTGTTATTGCTACAAGAACGCAGTTTTATTCTTTGCATAAGTTTGTGCATTAAGGCAGCGTCTAAAAAAGTAGGTAGGCAATCTAATAAAATTACATAATGCACATGGAAAGATAAGTCAAGTGGAATACTAATTTCGAAATGACACACAGGAGACAGGAATAACAAGTTACATTTTGAAAATAAGAATAAAATTACGTTTATAATGATTTACACATGAAACTTAATTTGCAGGGTAAAATACTAAAAAGGTTATCAGTTTTGAAAATTCCTGCAAGGGCTTTCAGTATTTTTCTTGTAATAAAAAATCGAAACTAGGCATTTTTCAAACCCTAGATTCTAGTCAACATCTATAGATACATATACGGTTTTCACAAAAAATCCGACAAATGAGTCAACAGACAAAACGAAATTTCTACACAAAATGAAACAATTTACTGACGAAGTGATTACTAGGTACTAATTATTCGGCAGAAAGTGTAAAAACCATAAAAAAGAACAAATACTCAATAAATTATTAGTACTTAATTACATCTATCTGTACAACTAATTAGATATATTACACACACGATATTGCCGTACTACCGATACAAAGGCAGACTACGAGATGGCAATTAATAACAATTTAAATCTGCACAGCACACATTCAATATTTGTTTAACAAATCTGCTAATGAATTATCATAATTATTGCTGAGCGTATTTTTCTTCAAAATACATAAGGCCACTGAAATAGAAATAGGCACTTTCATTTACTAATTTTGTTCCTTCCATTCAGCCAGAGTCAGTCGTCCGTGTTTCATGTCCGGGTTTATGCATTCAGATAAACATCTCTCAATGCAGGAGTCATTAAATTCTCATATTTACGAAATATGGGAAGAAGTTTTTTCGTAGTGGACTTATTACTCACAATCCAAGGGTCCTGCTTAATTAGACCCAAGCAGGGGCGCTTAGCTGGCTCCTTCTGCAGCATCTGCAAAAGTTTTAATTTATAAATTTTAAGGTTGAAAGACAGAAGACAGAAAAGTGAAAAGACACAAGAATGGAGGTAATTGTAATTACTGTTTATTTTATATATATATTAATTACCCCTCTAATCAAGGCCTTGGCTCCTTCCTCCAATTTGACAAACTTAGGAAATTCCAACTCAGAACCGATAATGTGCCTCCTGGTTGTTTTTTCATCGTCAGATTCAAAAGGGGGCTTACCGACTAGAAACTCAAAGCACAGAACACCCAGACACCATAAATCTGCCTGAGAAAATAAAATTAAAAACAAATTAAATACTCCATCTGTACCTTGTTGGTAATCACAGCCACAAAACACCCAGAGTGAACAACAAAAAAACAAAATGCACAAAAATTATAAACTCACAGTTTTATCATAGCCAGGATCTGTCGGTTTGATCATTTCTGGTGGGAGGTAGTCCAAAGTACCACAAATCGTCTTTCGCTTACTGAAAGAACAAAGTACGAGTTACAATTACTGAATAAGTATCCATAGTTAACAAGTTGACAAGAAGCAAACTTGTGATGATACAAAACATAAGTCTTGGAACTACCCAGGCTATTTTTACTATTTTCTTAATGTTATGAGTATAATAACATTACAAAAATAGTCTCATCAATAAATGCACAGCTAAGTAAGGCAGGTACGTACTTTGCCAATCCAGCTCGTTTAAGCTGAATAGACCAGCCAAAGTCAGAGAGCTTCACTTCACTATAAAATCCAATGAGAAGATTCTCAGGCTTAATATCTCTGTGGATCATATCCTTCGAATGGAGGTACTCCAGAGCATTGGCCACTTGATAAATGTACGTGGCAGCGCTAAAACAAATCATAGATTGCACAGGTAAGTAAGTTCAACCACTGAACCAGCTTCAATCTAATTACATACCTAATACAATAAAATAATATTAATTGAAATTAGTTTAATAATAACATAAATACATGGTGCTTTCAAGTTCATTACGTTTTTGACTCGTATCGTTTATGAGGCTTTGCCATCATGTCTTTGTACACGTCTCCTCCAGGGCAGTATTCCAGAACGAACACTGACTTTAAATTATGAGCAAAGCAGCCTAACATTCTCACTATATTCGGATGCCTGGAAAATAAAAATTAAAAATATACAACAATTAAAAGAAGGACGATGAAACAGATAAAAATAACGATAAACTACAAGTTAAATAAAATAGGTACGTAAGGAAAGTAATAAAAGCTTACTCGAGCTGAGCATGAATCAGAGTTTCCCGATTAATCTGATCTTCCATTTTTGCCTTTTTGATTTGCTCCACATGCATTACTTTGAGAGCCACAATAATTTTCGTTTTGGCAGTACGTGCGAGGTACACAAACCCAAAGGCACCTTCTCCAAGTGGCTTCCCGATCTCAAAGTCATTCAGAGTCCATTCCGACCTAGTGAATTATATCGAAGTAAAATTAGTAAAATATTCAAAATAATAATAAAAAAACACATGTAAATCAATTTACGCTACAAAAGAATGTAAATAATATCGAACAGCAATAACATTTCGAATATGTAAATTCAAAAAAGTGAAAAACCCTTAATTTTAATGTCAGCTAGGACCGTCTCCAGGTCATTTAATTCATACTGTTCAATATTAATCTATTCGAAACTGACACACCATGAAAAGAATGCTTTCAAAAAGTGTTTGCATACCCCAAATACACTTTTCAAAATTTCAAAATAGCCAAAAACTAATAATTACAATTTTCGAACGATTTTATACAAAAAGTTAACACTTTTAAAAAGGTCAAAACTAGAAATTTTACTTTTCAAAAACATTCAAAACTAGTGACTAACACTCTCAAACAGGTCAAAACTGAAAATTGCACTTTCGACTTTTCAAAACTAGTATGTACTAGTTTTGAAATTGTTAATTACTATGTAGTAATTAACAATTTCAAAATCGTCAAAATAAGAAAGACACATTATGCTAAATTCGTCACTACCTTCAACCTTAATTATTGTTCAATTTTAATTTCTTTCTCCATTCCCCATTATTGACCCTTAGTGCTGTCAAAAACTGTTGATTATTCGTTGACTTACCAAGGTTTTGGAGGGCTGTGTTTAGTGATCAACTTGGGATGAAAATCAATCTTTGGCCATGCAGCATTCCCATTCTGAGACATAGTTTCCAAATTTTTGTCTTCTTTCGTAGTAGTCTTGCCACCCAGTCCCAATTTCGACTTTGAAACTGAATTAGCCGACTTTAGTACGTTGCTGCTCATCACGAATAAGGAATGACGAATCGGTCCGATTCGTATGACGTATTTAGTTATTTAGTACCTGTAATTCAGTTACAATAAAATTGTGGTCAAACATTAAATTAATTAAACTGATTATGATAAATACTTACTTAACATACATCATTCGGAAATAGATTTAACAGTCAACAGTTATTCAACTAACCAACTAACAGATGCAACAACTGACAGACGCCAAAAAATTCAAAATTCAACAACCAACAACAAACTGTTGATTGTATTGTCAATTGTGTCTTAAAATTTACAATTTCGTCTTAAATACTTCAACTGCAACTAATTACAAACAAAGCAAAAATTTTAAATCAAAATCAAAAATAGAAGCGTAAGGCCAAAGGCCAAAAATGATGAATGTCGAATGATGAACACTGAACACTAACAACTACGTACAACGTATGACGTAATTCCGATTTTCATAATTCATTTCTCATTTACCAACCATTTACAAGAAGTAAATACAAAGAAGGATAGAATGTAATTAACATCGTCAATCGTAGCTACAAATACAATTATTTAAATTAAAATAACTTACTCACGGGTCAGTTGTCAGTTGACCGTTGTGCCAAAATGTCGAATGTTGGTTTGTACTTTCAACTTTCTGCTGAACTGAAAATGAAACTGACTGACGGAGGTCAAGAGGTCGACTGGCTATTGGTGCGCTGACTGCTATTAATTAAAACTGAATTTCAATACTACATTCTACCATTAACTTAACGATGCGCAATTGTATTGTAATTTGTAATTAAAATTGAAAACACTTTTATCCAAATCTTGAGTGAATCTGTGAATCGAAAGAGAAAAGAGAAGGCAAAACAAATGCAAAAGGCAGGCCAGAGGCCAGGCAGCAAAAATAAAGATTGACGGTTGCAACTAAAAGTGGAGGGAAACAAAAAAAAAACTTCCCGCCAAACTACTCTTTAAATTTCTTGCTTAATGGCATGCAGAGCTGCCAAAATTTTTAGCTAGTCAAGGCTAGTCTAGTCATACAAAATGTTGTTACTAGGGAAGTCTAGTCTAGTCAAGTCATTACTAAAAACTGACTGCTTAGTCTAGTCTAGTCTAGTCTAGTCACATGTATTGGTATTGGAGAGCGATGAGCTCGCCTAGTCTAGTCATTTTACAAACATCGACTAGTCAAGTCTAGTCAAATCTTCTGAAAAGGCCGAATAGTCTAGTCAATCCTAGTCTAGGCACGACTTTTTGACTAGACTAGGGCAGCACTGATGGCATCGCTCATAAAGAACGGTACTGTTACTATGTACTGCTGCCGCAGAAATAATTTAATTAATTCCACAATTAAAAAATTAAAATACATTCTTTCATGAATATCAATAATTAAATAGTAATTTATGTAAGTAGGTAATTCACATTCATTCAATGATTTAAAAAATGCACTACGCCCAGGCATAGATGTCCATTTTGACCAAAATTCCAAACACAGTGGGTATTTTTATTATTTAAATAAATTGGTAATTATTCTTTTAACAGATTTTAAATTAACACGTTTACAGCTGAGAGCTGAATAATAACTAACTACTGCGTAGTACATTTAAATTTGATTTAGCATTTAAGTTTATAGTTTATCATTCCGACTTCCGACTCCGCGACTGGAAATAAAACTAAAACCAAGGCATATAGAATAATAGGTTTTGCAACATGAGTTTGAGTTTTCAAAGATTTGTAGCAGCTGATAATAGAATGTCAAAATTTCGTTCCGTTG
>JAQFZC010006610.1:0-12296 GCA_034695205.1 Dicyrtoma fusca
CATTGTTGAACTGAACGACCGACCTCATCTTTCAGGGAAGAAATTAATTAGTTGGCTTTTACTATCAAGTATTGTTTGCGCTCTCTTTCTCTCTCTTTCTCTCTCTCGCTTTCTCTGAATATTTAGAGACTTGCGTGTACTTCTAGTGGGACCGTGTAATTCCTTGGAAATGGCATGGCCTGACATAACTTTGTTTAGTATTCTCTTTTCTCGACTCACTTTCACCCCAATTCCCATACGTGAATTAAATATTCAAATTTTACGTGCCAGCGTTTAGGAATTGTTTAGACTCTACCTTCCTAGCTCATACAACTATACATAGAACTGTAAAACTGTACTACTCGGGGCCTTTCGAGTATGACGGACCAGTAGAAAAAAGAAAGGGCTAAATAGGTTAACCTAGTCGGAACTGGGAAACCATCTTTTTCAAAATAGTCAGTATTAGAAACTACATTTTCAAAAACATTCTAAAGTAGTAACTATAGCACTTTCAAAAAGGTCAAAATAAACAAAAGAACGTTTTCAAAAACTCTCAAAACTAGTAACTAACACTTTCAAAAAGGCACTAGCTAGAAATGGTCATTTTCAAAAAGGTCAAAACTAGAAATTAACACTTTTAAAAGCATTGAAAACTAGAAATTAACACTTTCAAAAGAGTCAAAACTAGAAATTAGCATTTTCCAAAACGTTCTAGACTAGAAATTAACACTTTCAAAAAGGCACTAGCTAGAAATTACCATTGTCAAAAAGGTCAAAACAAGCTAAACCATTTTCAAAAAGATGTAAAAACCAATTATATTACCCTTTTGAAAAGGCTAAATTCGAAAGTATCAAATTTCTTGCAATTTTTTAAACTTTACTGTGATTTTAAGTTCCGTTTTGTCTTTTTTTGTATTTTTTTTTTGAAAAGTGGGCATTATTTTGCCCCCCTTTGAATGTTTATTACTGTCCGTTTTCCGGACATTTTTGGAAGCATTTTTCTACAATGACGTCATATTTGGAAGAGCCCAGTTCATATTCGTATTCATGAATACTCTATATAGCTATATATACAGATGCGAATAGGTGGGCAATAGTTCCTGTCACGGTTTTTATTAAGACCATTCCTTATACGTATGTTCTACCAGCATAGCTGGTCCCTTTGTTAGATCCATTTAGTTTTAGGTAGTAGCTATATAGTAGGTGCATAGGATCTTTTTCCTCTTGGCTTTTGGCTAAGCGGAGGTCCATCAATTTCCATTAGTTTCCGTCTGATGCAAAGACGTAAAATTAGATACCCAGAGTCAGAAATAATAGACGGGTCTTTAAAGAGAATAGACTTGGGATGAGCTCACATCAAAATTCAATTCTATCATCTCAGGTATAAAGAGAGAGAGTGAGATGAGAAGATGGGGGCTGGTCGGATGGAGCTTCCACTCATTTTAAATCCATTTATTATATATTACGTTATTACGTAAGTACCAGGAGTACACAGTGCGGTAGTAGTGTCTAAATCCCATTTTTTTTTCGTGTGCCAGGCTCATTCATAGAGGCTCTACTACAAGAGCGAGTGAAACTGCCCGTGTTTATGTATGTACATTAGTAGGTACAAGTAGGTAGGGAAGTCTTAGGTACCTTCATACAAGCTACGCTAACTTCAAATGGGTCTAACTAGCTATGTAGTAAAGTTAGTGCCGTTTCAGCTTGATTTCAAAATGGCCGAAGTTCGTGTCTGTGAAATTGGTTTTGCTATTTTGATAAAGAGTAAAGAGTAAAATGGTGGTACTTACATTTTTTCGAATTTCGAAAGTAGCAAAAGAAGACGTTTCAAAAGGAGTAAAAATGAAATTTAAACTTTTTCAAAAATAGTAAGTGGTATTTCTGCCCTTTTTCGAAAAAGTGAGAGATTATAGAGTATATAGACATTTCAAAACTACATATAAATGTGATTTACACATTTTCAAATCCATTAAAACTAGTATTCACACTTTTTCAAAGCTAGTACAAATGGTATTTACACTTTTCCAAAACTAGCAAAACCAATATTTACACTTTTTTAAAACAGTAAAACTGGTATTTACACTTTTTTCAAACTGGCAAAATGGGTATTTACACTTTTTCAAAACAGTAAAACTGGTATTTACACTTTTTCAAAACAGTAAAACTTTTATTTACACTTTTCGAAACAGTATAACTGCTATTTACGTTTTGCACTTTTTTCAAACTGATAAAATTGGTATTTACACTTGTCGAAAACTATCAAAACCAATATTTACTATTTTCAAAACAGTAAAACTGGTATTTACGTTTTCGAAAACTAGTAAAAATGTTATTTTCGCTTTTCAAAACGAGTAAAACTAATATTTACGCTTTTTCAAAAATAGTAAAAATGTTATTTACACCTTTTCAAAACTAGTTAAAACGAATATTTACACCTTTTCAAAAGAGTAAAATCAATCACAAGGATTGGGCCATTCAATTCATTCTGTTGAAATTAAGTTGTAATTCCAGGGAACTAACAATAAGAGGTTTTGCATTTACATTTTGGGATAAAGGTGTCTAATACAAGTCAAATGAAGTTATCTATGAGTTTTTGCCTTCGTGCGGATAATTGGCTCCTCCACCAGCTTCCAAAGTCAAATTAAATTATCACAGGTTCACAAGTTAGAAAACTCTTTAAACTAACGTACGGCCTAATCTTGGCTAGTGTTCGGACGCTAATCATGTGCCTAATCCTATTTCATTAATTATTATAATGATAATCATATTTTTATTTTTTCATGCAAAATTAAGTACGCTTTAATTTTGTTGGGCTCTTTCCCCTTTGGCGTTACGTTGGGTTGTCGGTCTGGATCAATAGTACAGATATAGATGTACTTGAGATTATTCAGATACAAGCTATAACGGTAACGGTCGACTGTCAAACGGTAACGGTACTTGTATGTATGTACACAAGTTGACTACCACTTACATAATTTAGTAATTTAGCTTTAATCCAGGGAGTTCTACAAGTTTAGCTCTTAACTTTCCGAGTTAATTCGTTTAAACTTCTCCTACGCTTTAATATTTAATTTACCTACCCATGCCGATATAAGTAGGGCCTTTCTCAAGGGCGGCTCTAGACATATTTGGAATGTGGGCAATAAGGCTGATGAAGTCCCTTTGTCTTTGTTCAACGGACATTCTTTTGAGTTGGTTTGTTTGAACACTATCACTGGCCACGGGTTTTAGAAGGAATACCTAAGGAAGTTGCATGAATTTGTTCAAAAATGCCTTCAAAAACTATAGTTTATGAAAGTTAACTTCTACAAAAGACATTTTCAAAAATCTTTTCAAATAATTACTGCATTTTACAGAAAATGGACATTTTATCGAGTATTCTTAACGATTTAGTTCAGAAAGCGCGTTTTTATCTCCAAAAAGGTGATTTCAAATACTGCATTTTGCAGAAACCTGACTTCTAATCAAGCATTTTTAACGAATTTGGTTAAAAAAATATGTTTTTAAAGAATATAGAAATTTTTAGAACATGGTAGGTACATATTTGGAAAACTGGTGATTTTAATTACTGCATTTTACAAAAACTAGCATTTTTTTCAAGCATTTTTAACGAAATTGGTTCAATAATAGCGCCTTTTTCAAGAATTAAGGCATTATTAAAAAGTAACCATGCAATTTCCAAAAATGCGAAACATTTTTCACAAGATTGTTCAAAAACCGCGTTTTTAAAGAATTCAGGGATTTTAAAAAGTACTTAATTATTTCCAAAAACAGGGGATTTTAAATAGTGTGCCTTTCACAAAAACCTAACAATAAGTTTACTTTCAAAGAGTGTGTTTTAAAGAATAAAAACACTATTAAAACGCATTTCCCACAAAGCAGGTTTTCAAAAAATGTATTTTTATGGAATTTAGTCATTCTGAAATAACATCTTTAAAGTTTCCCTAGAATTGAATAGGATTTTGTTCTAAAAATTGATACGACATGCTACTTTGTTAAATTCATTACTGACATGAGAATTTGTGATTTTTAAAATACAAATAGTTTGATTACCTACATATTAGAATTACCAGTAGTGGTCGAAATGGTCCAGCCATGGTCCAATAATTTCTAGTGGCGGCCCACCCACCCCTCCTGCAACTGGAGCCGCCACTGACCCATCACCTTGTTTAGTAGTTGAGTTTCGTCCGAAGTACTCTCTCAGTTCTGCGAACTGTACCAAAAACAAAGACGAGGCAATTTTGGCATCAAACCTCTCGTGTTGGTGGTGGCCACGTCAAAATGTACTTGCCGTTTGCGGTTGTTTGAGTTTTGACTTAAAATAAGTTAAATGTTGAATCGTTGAATGGCTAAATGTGCCAGTGTGATAGCTACTAAATTCGGATTCTTCGGATTCTTTGGAACATTCAACATAAGAAAAAGTGGGTAGTTTTGTTAGTTGTTAGTCGTTTGCATAAATTATGGGCTCACCTGGGAACAAAAGGTAAAATGGAGAGGAAGTATATGAAAGGTAAACCTCAAAGAAGACATAAAAATAAATAAATAAGTAAATATTCTGTAGGAATGGACGATTTGGTTGTTCGTAGTAGGTCGTAGGTCGTAGTTTTGTTGTTTGTTATTGCGTCTGTTGCCTTTGACTGACGGTCGACGGTTCTTTTTTGTTTTTTTTTGTGCTTTTTTAACTTTTTTTCTGTTCACTATTTTAGGCCCGTGGGAAGCCGAGTGACGGGAGTCATGTTAATCAGAAAGGTACAACGGTGGGGGGACCCAAAACCCCGACGATGGCAACGAAGAATGGAAATAAGAACAAATCCGTGGCGAAGCAACCCCCCTCCGCACAAAAAGGGATCGTGAAGGCGGGTTCGGAGAAGAAGCTCTCCATCGGCAGTGGCTCCAACAAAAATGTCATCAACAATAACTTTCAGAACAAAAAGAATAATAAGAAGAAACATCAACAGTATGACCTCATCGTCACTATTGACTTGGTAATTTCAAATTTTACGTATTTATTTATGTCTTTTACATTTTATATCAATCAACTATTAACTATCAACGATTAATCATCACATCATCAGTCATCGCAGTTTCATCAGTTGTCAGTATCAGTCATCTTTCAATTCATATTGAAATCATTTCGATTTCGAATCATCAGTCGTGATTCGAATCGGTGAAATGTTGAATGTTGAATGTATGAATTCGTATCAATGGAATTAGGTCATTTGATCAATGATCAAGATATTTTTAGGGCTTTTTCAAGTATGATGTATGACGGCGTATTGAAATAATGATTTTTATTGAAATTTGAAAGTAGTTTTTGTGTTTTATGAACTTTTCGAAATGTTATTACTTACTAACTTACTACGAGTTGATGATTTATTGATTTGCATTTTTGAAAAGCATTAATTCTATGTTGTAGGCGGTTTGAGGCATCATTATCATTATCATGATTTACCTACAACCTATTTTGTATTTCGGAAAGCTTTAGTTGTTAGTTTTTGTACGTTTTCTAGACTTTTTTGTAAAACGTCATTACTATTACTCATTAGTCATTACCTTGTTTTGCCGTTTATAAAGAACGTAAATGTGTTTTTTAGACTTCTTTAGAACTTCACTATAGATCATGGTTTGAGTTTTTTGATAAACAGTAATATTGTATTTTAGACTTTTTTTAAGCTTTTCAAAACGGTCAAAAGTAGAAATAACACTTTCAAAAGCATTAAAAACCAGTAACTAGGACTTTAAAAAAGGTCAAAACAAGAACTTAACACTTTCAGAAAGGGCAAAACAAGAAATTAACACTTTCAAAAAGGTCAAACAAGAAATCAACACTTTCAGAAAGGTCAAAACAATAATTGAACACTTTCAGAAAGGTTGAAACAAGAAATTAGCACTTTCAGAAAGTTCAAAACAAGAAATTAACTTTCAAAAAGATGTAAAACTAGATACAGTACCGTTTCGAAAAGGTTCACGACATTATTATTACGCTTTTATTGATTCATCTTTTATTGATTTATTGAATTGTTTACCATCATCGTGATTCCCCCCTTATTTTTAAAGCTTTTGACCGAACCGATTCGTTTGACGTCATGTTTGCAAGGCTCCATTACTTGGAAATTCATACAACACAAACATATTATAGCTACCTTCCTTCCCCACTTCTGGCACCCATCATCCACGACCTTGAAAGAGATTTTTGCGGGTAGTTCGTATCACGGGTATTACCCACTAAAATGTACCATACACACACCTATTTGTTCTTCTATCTCGTAGTTTTTTTCTCTACTTGATCCATTCAGAGCTTCCATCGACCCTGATTTGCTTCTATTTTTAAAATTTGTTGCAACAGTCAACAGTGTTACGCATACACAACAAAAAACACAGCCTGCAGAAAAAAACTGTTTTCGGGTTGTAAGGTAGTAGACTCCTTCATATTCTAACTGGTAGTACTTACACATTTACACAAAAATAATAATCTGGTCCTGCTGAGCATATCAATCGAGAATTGAGGCTCCTTAATGTGGTCATTCAGATTCTGCACAGTGTCAGTGTCCCGTGTTACATACAAATCATAAGTTCTCCATCATTGCATTGCATTGCATTGCAAATCATAATAAAACACTAATCAGGTTGTTTAGACGGACATTATGGATTTTTTGACGGATTATTTATAACATTTATTTTCTCTAGTTTTTTGTTTGTTTTATTACGGCAGCACTGGTGCTGGTGCTGGTACAGGCAATTATTACCTAATTACATACAGTGAACTATACACATATTTACTCGTTGGTGTTTTAGAGTACTGTTTAAGAAAAATCGGTAGTATTTATAATGGAAGTTATAGAAGTACCAAAATACGTTCGGCATTTAAGTCAAATAGAGCAGATTTATGATGATGAGTATTACCGATTCAAAAGACTAACTCAGCCGCATCAGATTCACCTGCAAAGTGTAAGCTGTTTGTTTTTGTTGATTTTATTATTTTTGTTTGTTTATTTTGTTCTGTTTTTTTTTGTTCTTTCCTTTAGATTTGAGTATGCCATGACTGACTGCGTAGACTAAAGAATCCGGTTCACGGCTTTTGGTTGACGCTCTTTTGGTTGGGCTAGTTAATTAATGACCGGTTTATTGTTTATTGATAGAACATAACCGTGAACCGTACCGTGATACTGGCATTACAATAAAAAAGAATCTCTAGGTAACTTGTAGTAGGTACTTTAGTAGCATGCAAATTTTTCCTTCATTTATTGACGACCAAGTCAGCACGCTATGCTTTGTCATTTAATTCCGCTGCTCATGATTAGTTGGTAAATAATAGGTCGTAGGGGCATAAAAAGTAATTTCCTATTTACCCGGGTAAGTATGTACATTACACTTGGGATAAAAAATGTGGATTCAATTACAATCGGAACGAAATGGCAGATGAAATTACAGAGTAGTGTTTAGTGGCTCAACATGTTACAACCTAATCATAATCAATCAGTTGCAATTTGTTCGAAAAAGATGGGAACCCAACATGTGTCCCACTAGGAATGTTCACACGAACCCTTGTAACTCCTATTACTAGTACCATTAGCCTATTGCATTACCAAAATGCCAATTCTGGAAGTTCGTGGAATTTGTAACTACGCTTGCAATCAATCAATCAAAATATTAACGGGCGATTTCGTGTTAAGAAAGTTACGATTCTACGAACTTAAGATCAGGAACTGCAAAAAAAATGTCGTTAAACCTTTGGTTATGTACTGAATGGCCCTTGCCATTTTTTTTACTGATTTTGTAGCCCATAAAGGCATAAAGAAAGGTGCTTGGGGTTGTATATTGGTTTTAACCTATTGGAATCATAGAAAGAATGCTTACAAAAGTGTTTAATTCTATAGATTAGCTTTTTTTAAACCGTCAAAACTAGTAAATAACACTTTTCCAAAAAGGTCAAAACTAGTAAATAACACTTTCCAAAAAGGTCAAAACTAGTAAATAACACTTTCCAAATAGGTCAAAACTAGTAAATAACACTTTTTCAAAAAGGTCAAAACTGGTAAATAACACTTTTCCAAAAAGGTCAAAACTAGTAAAAATCACACTTTCAAAACGGTCAAAACTAGTAAATAACACTTTTCCAAAAAGGTCAAAACTAGTAAATAACACTCAAAATGTCAATAATCCAGAAATCACCGTTTTCAAAATGGTCAAAATTACAAATTACCATTTTCAAAAGCATTCAAAATTAACTATATATCACCGTTTCGAAAAGGTTAAAACATTGGTTGGGTTGGGATTTCAAGGCATGTGTGTTCTTAAGACATGCATTAGCAAGCTAATGTATTGATCACCTTTATTAATAGCATTATTTTTTATTTGTACATTTATTCTGTATTTTGTATCACACTACGCTTTAGTACCCTGCAGTTCTTCGAAATGATGCATCAAGCCTCGCTTCGATTTAAGAAATCCGTTGGAACTATTCACATTTTGAGTTTCGGAATCGGATTCGGAATTCGCCATCAGAATTGATCGATCTTTCGTTGGATTATTCCTTAGATTTGCCTGCAATCCCAATTCGTCATTTTCCTGGGTTGCAGAGGGTACTTCTGGCTTATCGTTAGACTCTGTTGGGGAATAGCTTTGAAAGCCTCCCATTGAACGATCCCCTTTAGTACCCGAGGTCAAAGACGGTATCAGTAGTGACCGTTCTAATTCCCTTACAGAATATTGCTCGTTTGGATCATCTTTTGGATTTTTGAGCTTATTTGTATGCCTTCTGTCATACGAGGCATCGTTCTCTACACCGGCATCGTCAACATTTTCCACCATTGATCGATTTTTGGACCGTTTTTTATTGGATCTGTATGTTCCAAATTTCTTACGGCGTTTAATCTTCTTTCTGTCTGTATCTGTAAATTTTCCGAAACCTCGATCAGTGCCACCATCATTGGCACCAGTACTTGGAATTGGAATTTCTAGACTCTCTAGCGATGCTGAGTTTTCATTGTCACTATCGGTTGTAGCTGAAGCTGAAGGGTCTGCTAAGTTTTGACCAAACTTTCTCGTATTCTGAAACATGGCGTCTGGCTCCAGTAAATTGTCAGGTTTTTCCACTGTTGACAATGAGTGGGCCGTGTCCTTGCCTTTCCCTTCCCTTCTTTTCTTTTTCCTTAATCTTAGTATTCCGGAACTTCTACTCCTGACAGCAGCATCGTGTATCGTAGTGGCTCTCTTCCCTTTTTTACCGCCTTCAAGATCTTCTGTTTCTGTTATGTACTGTATTTTTGCCCCTTTTAAACGATCTACTGGCACTGGTATTTTTTCTAGGTCATTTTTTAAACTTTGTGGTTTGTTTTCGTCAGGTTTGGCACTTGGCAGGTTCACTTCGGTTTCAGGGCTCAGATCCAACCCCAAGTTTCCAGTTTTTTTCGTAGAATCTTTTGCGTCACTGATTTCGGCAAAGTTGGTAATTTCGTCATATTTTCTCGTACTATCCTAGATCGTTTTTAATTATGCAGGAGAAAAGAAACATACAGGAAGTTAGACGGTATAGTATTACAATAAGTAAATTATTAAAATTTCGTAAAAGAATCTCTCATTTTACCTCTGCAACTATTAGTGTTGTAAAGATTAAAGGAAATATGCTGCAAACACTCAGAATCTTCATTCTTATCTTGAATCACTAGTAAAATTCAGATACTTAAATGCATTATTGGTAAAGTGGTTGAACAAGTTACATGCTTTCCATTAGTTTTACGGAAGTGTATAATTATAATTGTACTGTAAATATGTTGTTGTAATTATTGTAAGTGCATCATTATGCAACTAAATTTCTACAAAAATAGATAGAGCATTCAAAAGCAATTTAATTTGACATTTTGTTTCGAAATATTTTGAATCAACATCGTTTCGTGCATAAATAATCCTGCAAATGTTGAACGTTCTTTGAGTTCTATTGTTTGACAGACAGAATACTGTTACAAATTGAATGCATTCATGTAATTGTGTTAGGTTCTATGTTCCTAATCACCCTTCAGAAAATTTGTGAAAGACAGACTCGTCTTGCATACGTTATTTTTGTCATGCGAAACAGAAAGAGAAGACATAATGTCATTTTGTAAATTGTAAGTAATTTAATTTTCTATCTACTATCTACTATCTACGCCATTTAAAAAAGAGGAAAGTGAAGTTCTTGCTTCTTTTACACATTTATATAATTGATTTTGCATACAAAGGACTAAATAATTCTTCGACTGCAAGTGTGAAGTGAATCGAGAGTCATTCGCAGGGTACGGTTTGGGACAATTGAGTGTGAATACTGCCGACTGTTGTAAATCAGTAAATCGATCCAAAGCTTTCAGCCAATGCTATACTGCCTCTTCTGTCTCTATATATATATATATAGAAAAGTACTTACTTAGCAATAGCGAGCAACTTAGCTAAAATGAATTCTGTTGAGGATTGCCGTGACAGGGGCCATTCATCGGTATTCATCAGCACGGCAGTATCAGAATGTTGAATGTTGAATGTATGCATTAAACACCCCAAAAAAAAATCAATCGTCAAACACATAATGACTTACTAGGAAACTACGAAACTAGGAAATGTGTAAATCGTACATAAATGCATTATTCAGATTACATGACTGAGTGACACTCACTCAACTTGACAAAAGGGAAAGAGTGTCGCTCGCTCCGAACCGAACATGCAAGTTTATTTAGCATTCCAGAACCGGTTATAAACCGATTTTCTATTATTCATATGCTAACTGTTGACTGTATTACTGTATGTAGTAGATTGTGACATGAAAATATTAAATTGTCCACTATTTGAATCTATTTCCAGGCCGAGTACGGACTCACTGAAGAGCAAGTCGGAGGTAAGTTTGTTACTATAATTGTATTGTCAGTATGTATAGTAATAGAATAGTTGTTTCCATGTATTTAAGCATTGATGCTCACGTAATTTATAATTCATGGACTAAAAAGTTATACTATACAGAATTTGGAATTTGGAATTTGGAGTGAGCCCCTCCAAGTTGTCAATCTCTTCAACAAGTTAATGGTTCTGATGTATATGTACCTGTGTATTTAAGTAATGTATTGTATGTGTCTACTTACTATTTAATTATTCAGAGTTCAAAGAAGCTTTCATGCTCTTCGACAAGGACGAGGATGGGATGATTACAGTTGCCGAACTTGGGGTAGTCATGAGGTCTCTTGGGCAACGTCCGACAGGTACTTTGTTCTGAATTAATTATTATTTTATTATACAGTTAATCAGAGTTCTAAACAAAACCCCCCAGCTCATTAATAGGTGAAGTTTACTTTTGTACTAAATGCTATTTAAATGATATTATGCGATGCGATGCTAGGGCTTAGTTGTTTGGTGGGCTTTAGAACCAGTTTAATACAATACGAATCCAAGCAACCACAATGCAATGTACATGATCGTATATCCTTTCAAATGAATAGTTATAATTATTAATGAATTATTATTATAATAATGTCATAGAAGAGCTGGTTGTTTTGTTGTATAGACTTTTCCGTATTTTGTGAAACAGTGTAAAATAACAAAAAACGAATGTTTGCACTTGTTCAAGACTTAGGTTTCGTATTGTACATTTTTTTTTAAATATTTATGTAATTTTGTTCCAAAAGCGTGTAATATGGTATTCTTTTATGTAATTACCACTGAACCGAATTCGTAAGACGTTGTATGTAGTTGCAAAGATTGCAAAATTGTAAAGCCGCCCTTGTGTACGCTAATTTCCCTTTCTTCCCCCCAACATATGGAAGCATTGGCAAATGGCATTAATTTCTAATACGATGCTGTAGTTTCTTACACGAATTTAAGCACTGCATTGTTCTGTGGCTAAATAATGAATTTAGAATGTGATTGTGGTGGAGTTGTAAACGTCACCAAAAGAGCCCCAAACCAAAACACAATTACGTTTTGGCATTTAGATTTCACTGGTGAGTGCACCACAGCACAGTGACCTAAATTCCTGTAGGAAATAAAAGAGAATTTAAAAATGCTTCATAATATGTAGTAACTACTACACACAGCTCTACACAGGGAAAGCAGAACAGGAAGGAGGCTCACATAAATGACTTTGTACAGTTTGAGTCTATACACTTTTTCAAAAAAGCCATCAAGCATAATGATAATATGATTTAAAAGTTATAAAACGCGGAATCACACTTTTTCAAAAATGACACCAAACATAATGATAACATGATTCAAGAAACTGTAAAGCGCGATATTACACTTTTTTTAAAAAGACACTAAGCATGATTATTGCATGATTGAAAAACTGTAAAACGCGATATTAC
>JAQFZC010006611.1:0-12296 GCA_034695205.1 Dicyrtoma fusca
TGTAATATTTAATTTCGGAGTCTTGCTTTGTTATAGATCTTTCGATGTGGACAATTGTCCAGAGAAGTTAGTCTGCAACTTAGGAGGCTTCATATTTTCCCAAAATGGGAGTTCGGTGGAAGATCTGGCAAAGAAGGAAATTATGTTCAATTATATCGTGGAGCAATTAATCCCACGAGGCAGAATGCGCAAACTTCTTTGGACTTATAAGGACGCATTTTGGACAGGAAGCAAATCAAGTGACTGTGTCGCTTTCACATGTCAGCCCTCGCTGCACTTATTTGAAAACAACCAGAAGAAGAATGGAACGGAAAGTTTCAACCACAGTACGGATTTTGAAAAGCAGTCTCATTCAAACACAAATGAATCTGAAAATAGGGCATCGCATTTTAAGTCTAGACAACTACCACTAACTCGGCGAACCGGTTCGAATAATATAGTTGCACCAACTGCACAAGTACTTAAATCTAAAAATTAAAAGTACTTTGTTGCATTTAATAATATTATATAAAAACCGTGGATGTCATTCAGTGGCGTGTCATTCATATATATTCTTACAAAATCCATCGTTATATATGTAAAAAAAAGCTGTCTACTACTTTGTTTATAATTTACAATATTTTTAATTATAAAGAATAGGTATAATTTAGCAGAAAATTTTGTTTTTGACAATACTGGAGTAATTTTAACGTGCAATACATCATTATTCGAATATTTTAGTGGTATTAGATTTTAATGTGCCTTTTGCAATTTTGATTTGTCATCTTATCAATTACGATATTACTATTACGAATTAATTATTTTTATTTTTGTTACTATGTACTATGTACCTTTCTTTGTTTGACTTTTTTTTTATTTCATTTATAATCCTCGCCATTTTCGTATTAATTGTAATGACATATAATTAATCATGTAGTTGAATAGAAATGTTAAGTACACTCAATATTTGTACCTGCTTTGCATAGTATTAATATTTATTTTTGACTTTTTAAGTCGACATTATTTTTTTTAAATTTTTATACCTTATTATATAGATAGCGTTCTTTGTTTAAGTAGTACATACATTAATTCACATTTTTTTGGTTAATTGATTGTTTTTGTTAATTTCTTAGTACACGATGTTTTAGTTGATTGTTACTTAATTTGAAGATAGATAAATATATTTCTGTAAACGGAGAAGTGTTATTCATGCACTAATGCAATACTGTTTTAGCTTTATGTAATTACACTAATTAGTAATTGCATAAGCACGTATCAATGACCAATTTATTAATGACAATAATGACATACGAGTGTTTTGTACGCTTTTGTAAAAAGTGTGTTAAAGCTGTTACGGCTTACGAATACCCTATCTTTTAGTATGTAATAAATTAGCCAGTGGAATATTAAACTGAAAATATAATCAATTCAGGGATATAATATAATAAGCTAAACTTCAATGAAGTTCAATTGAACAACATTCAACGTAAAATGTGTAACAATTATATTAATTCACAGCGTGGTGATCTGCAAAAGAGGGACTTTTTTCACTGAACTTTCCATTTTTATAATACGGTAGAGCATACAGTTCACCTGTACATACGTACCGCAGGCACTTTTACAAGCACGAGCAATCTATGCTGGTTTATCGTTCATTGCTAGAAGCATGCTGGTAGAGGTGTAATGTGTGCTCCAGAAATAATTTTTGTAATTTATTTTAATTGGCTCACAGTTGTAGCATAGTTAGTGTCAATTTAAGAGGAATGTTTAGATTCATTCGTTATCTAGTAGTACCTATATAGGGTGTTAATTAGCTGAAGATAAAAACCCCATTGGATCCTGGTCTGTCGAAGCTATTGTGATAGTGAGCATTCAATGATAAAGTTTAGCTGCACATATTTTCAAAGGTGTTTCACAACCGCGGAATAACAATTTAGCTGCAAGCAAAGTTAATTGCCTCGAGTTTTTAATTTTGCACCCTTTGCTCCCACGTCTAACAAATATATTTCTAACATTACGACAAACAAAATTATCATTATACTATTCCGGTGTATGCTAGGTCGGTTGCTTGTTAATATACAGTACCGATAAAACAGGCATACGAGGTTTAAAGCTATGCACTTATAGTAAATGTTATTTTATTTATTTAATATTAGTCCTACATTTCAAAATTTAATATTATAAAGAGATGGGTAAGTCATGAGGAACTAGACAGTTTTAAATTCAGGTAACATTTAACCTAAAATAATAAAACATTTGGCATAATGGGTATGTGATGATCCCGAAGACACAGGTTGGTAGAAGCACTGCGGCTAACTGCACCAATGCGGATGCAGTACTAACTAAAGCATTTCCAAAGCTGCATAAAGCAAAGTTCTCTGTCTGTAACAGCTCAACCAATGCAATGATAACTAAGCAAAACAAAACTAGCTAACAAAACAAAACTCTTCCAGAGCTCATTATATCGGTATCATCTGTCTGCAAAAGCACCGCTAGCGATAAATAACGCACTGCTACAGTTACCTCAAGCAGAAGTAGGGCTAACTGAAGCATAACTAGTGTTAACTCAAGCAGTAGTGGCACGAATAGCACTATTGGCGTTAACTAACACTGTACGAAGGCTAACTAAAGCAGTATTCGTGTTAACTAAAGCTATGCTACCGCTAACTTAAGCAGTGCCAAGACTAGCTAAAACAGTACTGGTGTTACCCAAAGCTCTGCTCAGGCTAACTACAGCAGTATCTATTCCTGTTAACAAAAGTAGTGCAAGGCCAGGACTAACCGAGGCAGTATTGGTGTCAACTAAAGCAGTGCTAGGACTAACTAAAGCAGTATTGGTGTAAAATAAAGCAGTGCTAGGACTAACTTAAGCAGTATTGGTGTAAAATAAAGCAGTGTTAGTGTAAAATAAAGCAGTGCTAGTACTAGCTAAAGCAGTATTAGTGTAAAACAAAGCAGTGCTAGGACTAACTAAAGAAGTATAAGTGTAAAATAAAGCAGTGTTAAGGCTAACTGAAACAGTATTGGTGTAAAATTAATCAGTGCTAGGACTAACTAAAGCAGTGGTGGTGTAAAATTAAGCAGTGCTAAGGCTAACTAAACAGTATTATTGTAAAATAAAGCAGTGATAAGGCTAACTAAAACAGTATTAGTGTAAAATCAAGCAGTACTAAGGCTAACTGAAACAGTAATGGTGTAAATAAAGCAGTGCTAAGGTTAACTGAAACAGTAATGGTGTAAATAAAGCAATGCTAAGGCTAACTAAAACAGTATTGGTGTAAAATAAAGCAGTGCTTAGGCTAACTAAAACAGTATTGGTGTAAATAAAGCAGTGCTAAGGCTAATCAAAACAGTATTGGTGTAAATAAAGCAGTGCTAAGGTTATAACTACAGCAAGTAGCAGGACTCACTAAAGCGGTATTGGTGTTAACTAACGCAGTGCAGTGCCAGGATTAACTTAGGCAGTATTGGTGTTAACTATAGCAGTGCAAGGGCTAACTAAGCAGTATTGGCGTAAATTAAAGCAGTATTGGTGTTAATTGAAGCAGAACTAAGGATAACTGGAGAAGTGTGCATACTAATGCATACTGTCATCTGTCCGTACAAGCACCGCCAATGCTAACACAAGCACCGTCAGCTCTAAACTAAGGCACTGCCAACGCTAGCACAAGCACTGCCTCCTGGCTGTAGTGGTTTATTGATTGTAATAAATCGACCATACATTGTGCCTTTATAAGAATCGACGAATGTAGTGGGATCCATTTCGTTTTTGTTGAAGCAGTGCAGTTTATATACAGAAGCTCGCTGTCTAAACCTAAGCAGTGCATCTGCAATTTTGTCAGTTTGCAACAAAAATCATTGCAGTCTTTGAGTACAATATTGTTTACAGTAACGGCTTACAAAAAAAATAAGCGAGCTTCTACAGAAGCACTGCCATTTGTTCTCTTGCAAACAGAAGGACCATTTTCGCTAGTTAAAACCCAAGTTTCATCTTCATGTTTTATTTAATTCTCCAGAAGTCGTCAGAAACCGCCAGGTCAATGATAATTGGTAGCCATGTACATTCTATTTATAGAATCGACGCCAACTGCACAAAGAAGCACTGGAATATTTTGAACAAACTGGTCCAAGCTTAGATTTAAACTGCAAAACTTAAAATAGCAGCTCTTACTAGTAAAATGTGACAGTTTATTTCGTAGTAGAACCCTCATGCACCTTTTAAAGATAAATCCATACACAATCTATTTCACTAAATGGTTCAACGTGTGATGTAAAACAACAGAGTTATCAGAATGTATCATTTGAAAAATGTTACTTCGATGTTATTCGAAATTGAGGTGAAAGACACGCCAAGTTACACATCCAATATACACTGGAGAAAAGCCCACACCAGCCACTGAGTAATTACCTCATTAATAATTCCTGGAATTCAAAGGATGACCAACAACACGGAGAAAACCAGAAGCATCGCGTGTCACACATTTTGTTAGGTAATTACATGCGTCTTAGGATTAGAGAAATGCGTACAAAATAATGACAGTGGCATTAAAATGTATATAATTAAATTTTATTTTTATGCGATTTACATAGTAATGACGATGGGATTTTTCCCTGCTACGCTACCCTAATGGTTTCTTGTTAGTAACATTGAAAGGAGGTACTTTATTCAATTAATGATAAGTTTATTTCACTATTCTACAAAGCAGCCTCATCTTGAATCAAAGAAGACTGATCAAACACCAAATAGTTTGACCTTCGACTGATCATATCTTTCTTCCACTTCCAAAGCTGGAACACCCAGAAGCTTAACAAACAAATGATGAGCATTAAAACAGACAGCAAAACAACGAACAATCCCCGATTATTTAAAAGGCTCAAAGATTTTTCGGTCTCCTTCTGTAACTCCCACTCCATCTTGTCTATGCGCTTGGACAGCTCCCGGAGCATACTTTGAGTAATATTTGGCAGTGCGATCCGGGGTTCTAAAATCTCTTCGGGCAATCTCATCTGTAGTAAAGAGATCTTCGACCCACTCTTCCTTTCGGTGCAGGGTCGACTAGCTGTGAATATAATCTTTGAATCCTCAAGTACAGAGCAACCACAACCAATAGAGACTAAAAGCTCCGTCGTGGAATTAAAGCTAAATTGTTCCACGCCAGGCTCTGTACATTTGACCGAAATATTCGTCCTTGAGCTCAGATGGCCAATAACAACCGTACTGTACAGTAGGGACGAAGATGAGATTTTGTGAATAAATGGAGATTGGTCCAAATCAAAGGGGCTGCATTGTAGATGTGATCTGCAGAATTTTAAAACCACTTCTTCATGAGTGTTCGTGAGCAGAGCTTGTGCACACAAAAATGGAAGATCACTTCTGGGCTCGGAAATCTCTGGTGGGGTGCCGCCCTCTTTCCATGAAGGCAAGAAGCACAAGCGATCTTCACAGCTCGCCTTAAGCACGCTTCTACTGTCCCCTTCTGTGGCCTGGGATTTAACCGCCAAAGCATTCAAATTTGAAATGCCAGTTAGCTCACATAATTGGAAGCCAAAATTAGCCTTGTAAATGGACGGCACTGATTTAAATCTGTATAAAGTATAAATCTCACTAGAAGTTTTAACCACTGGAACCAAAAGTCTCACTAGAAAAGAGTTCGTGTCCGTTAAGGTGCAGTCGGTCAATTGAGATTTGTACAAAGAAAACAAATCCGTCTGAGAAATGGATAATTCGTAGCCTAGGGCAGAAATTGTTTTAATCACTTTATTAACAGATTTTTGTAGAACTGAGGGGTCAATAAGAGACCCGGGCAAAGTGCTTCTTTCACAGGCTGAGATTGCGTGGTCCCATCGGTTTTTTTCAACGATCAAATTCGTCAAATAAATCCCTTGCATTGTAGCATACAAACTTGCCTGGGTTCCATTCGCACCGAACGGGTCCATCCACTTGTCATGATTTGTGTATGCCTCATAAAAGCTAGACAATGTTTGAGTGTACAGAGGATTGCTAATTTCAAAGTTGGAAGCCATTACTTGATGAACCAAAGTTTCACGGAGGAAGGAGCAGGTGTTCGTTAAATACAAAATGTAATTCCCGACGTTAATTGGCTCAAAAGTGGAAGTTTTTATGGGAAAATGGGAAGAAATTTTGCTGCAGGAAAAAGTGTCTAAAAGACTCTGAGATGACGAGGTGGTATTTGTTGTATTTTTTGAATTAAACGAAAATTGTACAAATGGATTTAAACTTCCACTTGCATTTCCCATAATCTGCAGTAAGTAATAGGCAACTGGGCAGGCAAACCCGGAAACAGTAGAATTACTCATAGAACAATTTGCAGCTTCAGTTCCAATCATTGTATTGACCACACTATTATTTGGGAGCTCAAACTCAAAGATAATTGGGACGTAAGAATTGTATTGGATCGGATTTTCTAATTCTTCTTGTAGGATCCCAGGGACGAAGAGACTGTCCCGTTGTAGAGGCGAGGATGCACATCTTCTGTCGCTAAGAGACGACAGGAAAATCCACCCAAATAGCCACAGTGATCTCCTCAGCATCTGCATATTTCACATTATAATCTAATTAATTTAATTAATGGTTTTTTTTGTAAATAGTTATAGAAATGTATGTATGCTAATGTGTACCTTGGTGAATCCAATTTATTAATAAATGTAATTTATTAATTGATAGAAAATATTTGGACTGGTCGGTCCAACTTTCGGGGCAACAATGACAGGAAATTGCCAGGTGGCAGTTGTTCCTTCACGAGTTGACACAGATAATGATTTGAGAGTGGATACACATTGACAGTTCCCACATGTTGAAACACTTACACAAATTAAATTAATTATTCTCAAGTGTCAACTATGTACAAGTGATCGAATCTAGTAAAGCTGAAAATGAGACGAACTTGTCACATTTTATCTTGAAGGCATTTCTTTGGGCCCAACTCAGCTGAGGAATGAATAGCTTCACGTTCTTCACTTACCGCATGGCTCATTCTCACGCCAGCGTCCAGATAAGCCCATAATTATTAGAAATACTCGAGAGCATAATAATATAAGCACTAATGCTCTATAATGCCTGGAGTACATACATGGAATATTTTATATTTTGACCTTACTAGTCCATCCAGTAGTTCACTGTATGTAGCTATATATCGTCTGTGTAAATGCAATGTGTCCCAAGTCCAGTCTCAGCTTAACTGCAATATATCCCAAGTCTACAAAATGATATTTTCCATTTTTGAAAAAGCGTTATTTACTAGTTTTGATAGCTTTAAAAAAGTGTTATTCACTAGTTTTGACATTTTTGAAAAAGTGTCATTTACTAGTTTTGACCGTTTTGAAAAGGTGTCATTTACTAGTTTTGACCGTTTTGAAAAAGTGTCATTTACTAATTTTGACCGTTTTGAAAAAGTGTCATTTACTAATTTTGACCGTTTTGAAAAAGTGTCATTTACTAATTTTGACCGTTTTGAAAAAGTGTCATTTACTAGTTTTGACCGTTTTGAAAAAGTGTTATTTAAAATTTTTGACAGTTTTGAAAAAGTGTCATTTACTAGTTTTGACCGTTTTGAAAAAGTGTTATTTAAAATTTTTGACAGTTTTAAAAAAGTGTCATTTACTAGTTTTGACCGTTTTGAAAAGGTATTATTTACTAGTTTTGACATTTTTGAAATGTATTATTTGCTATAATTTTGTCACATAATGACATTTTCAATTATAAGGACTTGAGACATATTGCAATTAAGCTGAGATTGCATGGACTTGGGACACATTGCATTTACACAGTCGATATATAGCATCTTTCTAAATGAAGAACATTATAATAGGACACAACGTGATCTGCGTTGCTTTGACGTACGATAGTGTATACCGTATATGGGATTTACTTAATTTACTACGTATCAATATTTACTTGAGGAGATTGTGTACTGTCAGTCGACAGGCTTATTCCCTCCCGCAACACACCACACACACATGTGTTTTTCACATGCCTTGACTGACCAACTGACTGACAGCATTGAGCTTTTAATTAGAATTGCTATATTTTTTATAATTTATTATTATTTATCTAGATTTATTTTATGTAGATACTTCAATGACCGTGTCTTTGAAATATTCTGCTGACGTATGTACATACCAAACTTTTAAGATCCGGAATTGTAACAGTTGTTAACACTTGACAACTAGCAACCTATGCTAGTTGTACAGTAATGATAGCCCACCTTCTGACTGGCACAAAGTTGAGCAGAAAATAATTACAATCGTATATATGTACTTGGCGCCAAATTCAAAAATGATTGAGGCTGAAGAATTAAGCGTTGCGTAAACTTAAAATTGTTAAGTGAAGTGTGATTTTTTGTTGTTGTTGTTTACCCTTGATGTTTCAGTGAATCTCGTTAAAGCATTTCACAAAAATTGTAACTAACTCCAACTGTGATAAAAAATGAAACACCAACATATCGTCTGTGTAAATGCAATTTGTCCCAAGTCCATGCAGCCTCAGCTTAATTGCAATATGTTCCAAGTCCCCATAATTAGATTTTCCATTTTTGAATAAGTATCATTATATTGTTTTGACCGTTTTGAAAAAGTGTTATTTACTAGTTTTGTCCATTTTGAAAATATGTGATATACTAGTTTTGTCCATTTTGAAAAAGTGTGATTTACTAGTTTTGTCCATTTTGAAAAAGTGTAAGTTACTAGTTTTGACCGTTTTGAAAAGGTGTCATTCACTAGGTTTGACTGTTTTGAAATGTGTTATTTGCTAGTTTTGTCACATAATGATATTTTCCATTACGTGGACTTGGGACACATTGTAACTAAGCATACACTGGACTTGGGACGAATTGCATTTACACATACGATATGTCAATAGAAGTACGGCAATTTCCCATTAGAAGCAATGCTTTATGTATATCAATAGAAGCATTGCAGGTTTTCAACGGAAGCACTGCCTTCTACCAATAGAAGGGATGCGATTTTTCAACAGAGGCACTGCCTTCTATCAATGGAAGGCAAAGGCTGGCCTAGTCTAGTCGTACTACACTAGCGGGCTAGCACCAAGACTAGACTTCTGAGATTTTTTGGCCGGTTTGACTAGACCAGACTAGCTAAGGGTGGAAAAAATTGTGAATATACTATACTAGACTAGCCGCGATTTTCCCTACGTTAAGGGATATGCGACTGATTGACTAGACTAGACTAGGGTAGCGTAGATTTTTGTGTTGCCTAGACTAGACTATTCAGGTCGGGACAGCAGCGTAACGGGTCTAGACTAGACTAGACCAGCCAGAATTTGACGCAGTCTTGGTGAAAGGGCTGCAGTTTTTCAACAGAAGCACTGCCTTTTATGCATACCAAAATTGGCGTCTTTTTTATTATAACGAATTAACTACCAGCATTTTTGAAAAAAAAACAGCTTCGATGGGCTTAGGATTTGCCCTTCAAAAGCAATCAATTGATTGCTTGATTATTAATAATGTGTTATTGGGTATACTACTGGCTGAAAAATTCTTTTGCACTCGACCCGGGTAAACAAGAATTAATTAATTAAAAGATGAGTTGCAGGGAATTACATGGTGAGTACAGGTAGGTACATTGCTTCTTTTGCTGGCTATGAGCAAGCATAGAGACCAAAATCAGAATAATGCATCTAAAGTATTTATTTATGCATCAGCAATGGAAATCTTCTTTGCGCCTCAATTCTCAATATACGAAAACAAAAATAAGTTGAGCTCTGTCAATGACGTGAGCCCAGCAGTAAACTAGCGCAAAACACGGTCCAGCACTACGAACTGAATACTTAACCGTTTCAAAACGGAAATATCCAACTTGACAGCTTTTGAAAATATTAATTACTAGTTTTGACACTTTTTGAAAATGTTATTTCATAGTATTAACACTTTTTGAAAATGTTGTTTCATAGTTTTGACACTTTTTGAAAATGTTATTTCATGGTTTTGACATTTTTTAAAAATGCTATTGCATAGGTTTGAGACTTTTTAAAATGTTAATTAGTAGTTTCGAGACTTTTTGAAAATGTTTATTATTAGGTTTGACACCTTGAAGTAAGTAACTACTTCAATATTAGAAATGCTTCAAACGTCCATTTCAGTAAACTTTCCATATCAAAATTCTATCAACCAAATCAGATAGGCAATGCAAACTCATAACCATTCCTTTTTTCAAAAATGCAGATTAATTGCAACAAAGGGACAATGTGACACCAGTACACATACAGTCACGGTCCCTCCACCATTATTTACAGATGCAGATAAAATGAAGAAGATTGTGATCCATATGTGCTACCAATGAACTGAATCCTGGTGTGCGCATTCCTTCACAATTTTAGCTTTACATGTGGCTGTCTTGAATAGCTTCAATTGTTTATAGGCATACGAAGGCATTAAAATTCATTATTCAGCTCAGAAACTGCCCCAAGATTGCTTTCCGAAAGTAGGAACCCTAATTAACACTTGCGTTTGTAAACAATATAGTAACATTGATAATTTTATTGTTAGTTGAAAGATGGGCAATGTATGTTAGCTCCACAGTCACAGTCTCCGTCCTACTGTATTCAAATAACGTGCATACATACATATTCCTTATATAAGATAATTCCAATGCAACCTAAGCCGCCCAAAGGGTTTAGTGCCGAGGTTTATCAAAGCAAAGCAATTTTTACCTCCTAGTCCATTGTGACTGCATTATTAAAGTCCAAATCTTCCATTCATTTTAGGCAGTGAGTACATAGCTTAAAAGCAAATTGACGCGCAGCCAAAATGTTAAGATGCAAAATGTTGCATATCCATTGCAACAATTTTTTTGCGCGCTGGCCAACGTCGAAACTAGGTCTAGGCAAGTCTAGTCGCTAATAAAAACTGGACTCTTTAGTAACGTAATAAGCATACTCATATACGTACGTATAACCACAACTAGATAATGTCATTTTGGCAGATTTAAATTCAAAAGTCGACAATATTGCACCATTGCCAAGTTCTATTCCATGGAAGGTGCATGCGGCGATGGTAGGCGTGTACTGCAATCACCGTATTACCCTTTTCATTTAATTCACAGATAAGAAGATTGCTTAGTGTTTAATTTTCTGAATACATCTTCAACTGTAGATTAAATCACTGCGCAATTTAGACCACTCATTTTAAAAGTTACCAGTTATTGTTAAAAAAACTTTGTTTTTCTATTAATTTCCGCTTCAGCGAGCCCCATCTAGAACCTCACCAGGTACCTACCATAAAGTTTCAAAAATAGATCATGCACTGCCCTTGAGGCAATGAGCCACATTTAGCTTGGTAGGTATGTGCTTTATGCATCTGCTGACAAAAGTGTTCCATTCGTGTTGATAGTGAATTAAATCCTTCAGGGAACATGGACGGTGCTGAGAGAGATCAACCGTGAGAATACTTAAAAAAAAAGCCCAAAGCAGCAAATGGGTTTTTGCCTGAGGTGTATTTCTATCTTAAGGTTGGCTAAAGACAATGCGATGATGTGCCTACCGTAAATCTCGAATATACCTCGCTATAAAAATCTTTGAAAATCTCCGTCGTAGTACATTAAGTACGCAATCAACTCTTTCTTTCAGAGGGCAATTTTCATCTTCCAGGGAAATTTTTAAACCGCAACTTTTGCACGTAATATAGGTAAACTCCTATTTAAATTAGTTCACTTTGCTACAATATCCGTAACGTTTATTTATAGGCTACTCGATAGACAATGTTACATACATACATACCTACGTCTTTGCAAAAGCTGCACCTGACGCAATGAAGTGCACATTATTGCATGATTACTTTTATGATGGGTACACTTGTTATCATAAATGATCTTTTATGATAGTACACTTGGCGAAAATCAATGTCTGTGCCATTTCAGGAGTGTACGGTATGTCGTCTTGAATTTATTCTCAAACTGGGCCTAACAAGACTGCCTTCTCGAGAATAGTTAAAGTAGGTACTGTTTATGATACCTATAGGAAAGAACAACTTTTGTCATAAACGGAAATAGGGGATTAACTTAACTTATTCAAGAATGACTGGGATTAACGATAAGAAGGTAGGAAATAAAATAGGAAATGCATAGGAATATCAAGCATGACCTTGCAATGGAACATTGAACCCAGTTGCTAAAATAAGTGTAATAAAAAAAGCATTTTTACACGCACGGCAAGTGTCATCACTTGCATTATTGCTGTCCCCGTTTACGACTCAGCTGCAAGGGTTGCCTTCATTGTTGCTTTACTTCTGATGTGCCCATACTACGAAATGCTTAAGGAGGAAATAAATGACAACTGTACGGTA
>JAQFZC010006612.1:0-12291 GCA_034695205.1 Dicyrtoma fusca
CAATCGGTCAACAAACCTTGTTTTTTCCAATATTTGCGTTACTCGTAAAACAAAAACTAATACTGTAAGAAGTCAAGGTGTAGGTACTTTAAATTAATGTCTGTTGGCACTTTTTCCAAGCATGCGAAACCTTGTATTACCCTTTTTCAAAACATGCAAAACTTCATTTTGCACTTTTTCAAAACGTGCAAAACCTCATTTTTCACTTTTTCAAAACGTGCAAAACCTCATTTTGCACTTTTACAAAACATGCAAAACCTCATTTTACACTTTTTCAAAACATACAAGCCACATTTTACACCTTTTTGATACGCGCCTCATTTTATACTTTTTTTAAAACACGCAAAATTATTATAAACATTTGCAAAACATGCAATACCTCATTTTGCACTTGTTAAAAAAAACAAACAAAACCTCCTTTTGTCCTTTTTTAAAACGAACAAATATGGCGAAAATAGGAAAATATTGTTTTTTTAAAAAGATTTTAAGGATGTACGTCATTTCACATCTTAACACATTTGCCTTCGTGTCACTTTACTTTTAAAAATACAGGATAGGCATCATTTTGTGTATTGTCCCGCAGTATTGTTTTTATGACATGAAGTTTTAATAAAAATGTATCAGCTAGTATTGGTTTATGTTTATTGCTAATACCTTGCAAATATTTGTGAACCCGGTTTCCAGCCTGTTTTTTCAATTATTTTTTAGTTTAGTAGCCTATGTAATCAAAGAATTATGGCAAAAGGCAGACACTCTAAGACAAACGAAACTGTACAATGAGTACAAATATATATGTACATACATACATTGGTAGGTATTCAGGTATGTATAATCGATAATAATAAATTACAGAATAGACTTTATTTAGATTTCTATAATAACAAAATTGTTGAGCGTACCTAACAGATAGAAACTTGAATCTAAAATATATTATTTGCTACTGATTTGGTAATTATATAGCTATGTAAATAAATTAATTCTGTCCTTGCCAAAATAAAAGTTGTTGTTAAAACAGCAATGAAAGGTTTCCATCAGGATAAAATAAAGATTGAATAAATAATTAGCATATATTTCACTATTATATAACGTATAAACATCTTGTCTGTATCTACCACTACCAAAACCATTAAATCATTTACATATTACAGCATTTTTAAAGACTTTGTATTCTTTATATGTACAATAAATGACTTGGTTCAGGAACGACACAGTAAATAAGACATTGTCAAGATTACATGTTTGAATGTTTGCGACCTTCAGAATGACCTGCTCATGGTTCGTTTTACAGATCAATTCTTAAGAAGCAAAATGGCGCTTATCCAACATTGCTTACAAGCAAGAGTGGCGCACAGGGGAAAAGACAAGACGCAAAATAGAATGCATCTATTCAGCTACAAAACAAACACAAGATCTTCTAAACTTTTTTTAAGTTCTTCGTTGAACGAAAGCTCATTTATCAACTTTTCTAAAAACATACAAAACATGGTTTTCACTTTTTAGAACATGCAGCCTTGGGTTTACTCCTCTTCAAACCTTGCAAGACCTCATTTTGCACCTTTTCAAAACGTGCAATAAAACCTCACTAAGCAACTTTTTCAAAACATGCAAAACTTCATTTACACATTTTGAAAACAAGTAAAACCTCGTTTTGTACTTTTTTAAACATGCAAAGCTACATTTTACACATTTTTGAAAAGCGTAAAACCTCATTTTATACTTTTTTAAACGTTTCAAAACATGCAAAACTTCATTTTGCACTTTTTTATAACATGCAAAACATCATTTTGCACTTTTTCAAAACATGCAAAACCTCAGTTTGCAGGTTTTCAAAACATGCAAAACATCATAGTTTGAAGTTTCAAAACATGCAAAACTTCATTTTGCATTTTTTTAAAACATGCAAAACCTCATTTTACACCGTTTAAAAACATTTTTTCTCGCTTTGTCCTTTTTCAAAGCAGTTACATAAGTATGGCGAAAATGGTAAAATATTGGGTCTGTTTTAGATTTTAAGGTTCCGCATCCTTTAGGTTCCCAACACATTTGCCTCGACGTCACTCTGCTTTTAAGCATATAGTATTTTGAATAAGCGTCATTTTGTATCTTACACAGCGACGTATGCATGTATTATACAAATACATGTATAATAAGTATATTTACCTCACAGTTTACCCTCATGCAACTTAAGAAGCAAAAGGAAGTATGGTTATGCCTCTACTTCTTCCCAACTTCTAACCAATGTCTGTAGCTCTTACGATTAAAAGTGCATGAAAAAATTGCATGTTGCTTCCTAAATCACGGTTAACATCTTTGTTATTGCCATGTCGGTTCGATGCGTCTACTTTGTCACTGTCGCCAACTAAGCTGTACAAATACTTGAATTCAATGCTTAGCAGTCCCTTTCGTCAGTGACAATTTAGACTTTGATTGATCGAGAAACGACTATACACTATACATGTACTAACGCTACTAACCTACCTTTATCACTACCTTCCATCAAAACTTTCGACGTGTCATTCTTGAACTGGTTTACTACTTGCTTAATTTTTTTCCCTTTTAGTTTCAATGTTGACATTCAAGTTGCATAAGAATTTAATGGGACGCTGGGACACGAAGGATCCCAAGGAAGCGATTAAGACAATGCATAACAATGGCATGGGGTGTTTACTAAAGTCAATTTAAATGTAGGTAAGTTTTGAACTACCTATGTGGATGTCATTGAAAAACCGGACTTTTCTTTTATTGATGGACAGAGCGTCAAGTTCACCTCTTTTTTTTATCGCCTGGATACAACAATGAAAGCAAGAAACCAAAGGCAAACTCAAGAGGCAACAATAACAGAATCAGAAGCAAAAGCAAGTGCTAGAGATGGAAATTATTTAGTTTCCCTTCGGCAGTCGTAAAGGAAAGAACGACCGAGCTATATTTTTCAATTCATTTTTCAAAAACGATTGCAACATGAAATTGACTACAGCAGTTATTCTTGGAGCAGTAGCATTAGCTTCTGTCTCAGTCGTACAGGCTAAGAAGTACATCGATTTGACATACGCCCTTAATAAAGACACGGTACTGTGGCCAGGCCGGAAGATTTCATTCAACACCGAGTTTGAAGGAGAGACTGCCGATGGTGGCTGGTAAGTAAAATGACGAAAAAGCGTTAAAAAGCGTGTGTTTTTCCCATCTAAATCACTGCCAAAAGTTTTTCTAGTCTAGTCTAGTCTAGTCTATTAGTCTAGTCTAGTCTATTTGCCTAGACTAGTCTATTTGTCTAGTCTAGTCTACTTGTCTAGTCTAGTCTACTTGTCTAGTCTTTTATTTTTTAAGCATCCGATAGTCTAGTCTAGTCTAGTCACACTGTTTTCCGGCCCTAAATAGTCTAATTTAGTCTAGTCAACACAAAAATCTACCCTAGTCAAGGCTAGTCTAGTGAGACAGTTGCCTATCCCTAAACACGGGGAAAGTCGTGGCTAGTCAAGTCTAGTCATTTTATTTTGTACGAAGGCTCTTTCTAGTCTAGTCTAGTCATTTTGCTCGAAGGCTCTTTCTAGTCTAGTCTAGTCATTTTGCTCGAAGGCTCTTTCTAGTCTAGTCTAGTCATTTTGTACGAAGGCTCTTTCTAGTCTAGTCTAGTCATTTTGCTCGGAGGCACTTTCTAGTCTAGTCATTTTGCTCGAAGGCTCTTTCTAGTCTAGTCTATTCCCGATTTTTTCGACCTGTCTAGTCAAGCCAGCCTAGTCAAACAGGTCTATAAAGCTGAAAAGTCTAGCTTAGTCGCTAGTCCGCTAGATTAGTCAGACTAGACTCGGCCAGCCTTGATTAAAATCAGAGTAATAGTAATTATTTTTAAAATTTGTAATTCGACGTATTACTTAAGAGAGAAAAATGGAGTAGTTTCAGTAATTGATAGGATGTTTAATGTTTTTGAAACGGTGGTATTTCTAGTTTTTACATCATTTTGAAAATGGTGGTTTAAAGTTTTGACCTTTTTGAAGGAGTCAATTTACTAGTTTTGACCTTTTTAAAAGTGTCTCTTCCTAGTTTTGACTTTTTTGAAAGTAATCTTTTCTAATATTGACCCTTCTCAAAATGGCCATTTCTAGTTTTGACCCTTTTAAAAATGGTCATTTCTATTTTTGACCTTTTTGAAAATGGTCATTTCTAGTTTTGACCTTTTTGAAAATGGTCATTTCTATTTTTGACCTTTTTGAAAATGGTTATTTCTAGTTTTGAACTTTTTGAAAATGGTTATTTCTAGTTTTGAACTTTTTGAAAATGGTTATTTCTAGTTTTGATACTACTGTTAGTTAATCGTTTTGACATTTTAAAAGGTTTCATTACTAGTTTTGACCATTTTGAGTGTCAGTTACTAGTGTTGACCTTATTGAAAACGCTATAATTTTTTGTTTTAACCGTTTTGAAAAACTTAGTTTGTGGAATAAAAACTTCTGTAAAGCATACTTTACGGTCTCTCAGTTCAGTTCCGAGTATGATCATGACTTTTATGATTAACAGGGTAGCATCCCGTGGTTTCTGCATTTCGGAGCACACCAGCACCCATATTGACGCCCCGTATCACTTCAACAAGGACGGCAAGACATTAGACTACATTCCCTTGGAATCTCTTTTAGACATCCCTGGGGCTTGCATCGACATTTATGACAAAGTTCACAAATTTGAAGACGGCGAGTTGAAAGTTTTGGAGAATTACGTCTTGACCAGAGAAGATATTATCGAGTGAGTTAACACACAATAATCAATCAAATTAAGAATCCTAAAAAAATTGCAAATCAAAAAAGCTACAACTACGTTTTTAAAAAAAACTTTATTAAAGATGGGAAAGCAAGAATGGAAGAATTCCATCCCAAGCATTAGTTCTTGTACGAACTGGTTGGGGATCCCGCTGGCCAAACTCTGATGATTTCCAAGGGGTTGCAAAGGAATTTAGAACTACTACGACAGAACCTACCGTCCCTGTCAATTCCACTGTTGATTTTTCTGCCACCGCACGCCTTCATTTCCCAGGTAAAGCTTTTTTTTTTGAAAACTGGAATTTAATTTTGTTGAAAATACATTCATAACTGCTTAGTATAGTACTAATACTGTATCAAAACGTATCTTTACAGGTTTCGATGCTTCTGCCGCTCAATTTTTGGTCACTGAAAGGAACGTTCTTGGAGTTGGAATTGACACCCTTAGCATTGACACGGGCAATTCAAAGGTAAATAGTAAATAAATCGTTATTTGTATCGCCTTATAAGTATAAGTATACATATATGTATGCCTATAATAGCATCTACTTAATTGTTGAATTTTCTACACAGAAATTCCCTGCACACAAGATCTTCGCCAAGAGACAAGTGTACATGCTAGAAAATGTGGCAAATCTTCATTTGTTGCCCCCACAAGGATTCCGTCTCTTCGCCGTCCCATTCAAAGTGGATGCTGGCACAGGATCTCCCACTAGAGTAATTGCTCTCTTGAGTGACGAGCAGCAAAATAGCTGAAGTTTAGAGATTGAGGAAAGGTTACAGGCTTTTTTAGAATCACACAAAATCCTGTAATTTTCTTCCATACGTTTCTTCTGTATTCAACTGTAGCAATTATTATTATTTGTTTACCCCTGTACAACCGCTGCTACAATAATTAAAACTGTGTTTTGTGTTTTGACCGACACAAACTCTATTCAACAGTGTAACTTGTACAAAACCTTCCTTCTGCTTTGTGAGCTACATGCTATGTAACTATAGTAAGTACCTAGATTATAGTTATGAAAAATTATGCTGAAATAAAAATGATTAGAAAATATAGCACGCTAATTGAAGGACTGTAGGGCTGTGCTTACTTTAAACTAATAAAAAATACAAAATCCATACATTAATTTTTAACTTTGACAGTTATGACCAAAATTATTTTCGATTTATTTTTGCAGGCCAGACTGACTAGCTAAATCTAAGCGCTATTCATTAAAGTCACTAGTAAAGGCTAATTAAACATGGTTAACTCGGCTGCCGTTTAATTCTGTTCAGGATATAAGTGTCAGTTACGAATTTTGACCTTTCTGAAAACGTTAATTTCTTACTTTGGCTTTTTTGAAAAAGATAATTTGTGAAATAAACTCATTAATCCTATGGTCTCTCAGTTCGGAATCAGTTTAAGATTTGTATGCTAAAAGGATGGCAACCAGTGGTTTCTGCATGTCGGAGCACACCAGCACCCACATTGACGCCCCCTATCACTTCAACAAAGAAGGCAAGACATTAGACTACATTCCCTTTTAATCTCTTTTGGACATCCCTGGGGCTTGCATTCACATCTATGACAAAGTTAAAAAATTTGAAGACGGCAAATTGAAAGTTTTGGAGAATTACGTCTTGACCAGAGAAGATATTATCGAGTGAGTTAGCCCACAATAATCAATCAAATTAAGAATCCATTAAGAATTACAAATCAAAAAAGCTACAACTAACTTTTTAAAAAAACTTTATTAAAGATAAGAAAGCAAGAATGGGAAAATTCCATCCAATGCATTAGTTCTTATTCGAACTGGCTGGGGATCCCGCTGGTCCAACGCTAGTGAATTCCTAGGGATTCCAAAGGAACTTAGAACCGCTACGACGGAGTTCAATGTCCCTGGCGATTCTACTATTGATTTTCCTTCTAACCCACGACTTCACTTCCCAGGTACATATTTTTTTTAAATTGGAGATTATTTTTGTCAACAATTTATTGAGAATTGGTTTTTACATAGTACTATACATTATTAAAGAGTATTTTTATAGGTTTCGACGCTTTCGCCGCTCAAGTTTTGGTTAGTAAAAGGGACGTTCTGGGGGTTGGAATTGACACCCTTAGCATTGACACAGGCAATTCAAAGGTCGCTAATAAATGCTTACAACCTTATAAAATAACAAAGTATATGTTATGATTTTATGATTTTTGAATTTTTCTACACAGAAATTCCCTGCACACAAGATCTTTGCCAAGGGACAAGTGTACATGCTGGAAAATGTGGCAAATCTTCATTTGTTGCCCCCACAAGGTTTTCGTCTCTACGTCGTCCCACTTAAAGTGGATGCTGGCACAGGATCTCCAACTCGAGTGATTGCTCTCGTAAATAACGAGCAGCAAAATAGCTAAAGTTTAGAGATCGAATGAGAGATTACAGGCTTTTTTAGAATTACAAAAAATTCTGTAATTTCCGTTCATACGGTTCTTCTGTACTCAACCATATAGATATACTTGTATCCGTACCTGTATCTGTGTACAAATACTACGCTTAAAACTGTGTTTTGACAGTTTTAATAGAGATTCTATTAA
This sequence comes from Dicyrtoma fusca, assembly GCA_034695205.1. Taxonomy (NCBI): domain Eukaryota; kingdom Metazoa; phylum Arthropoda; class Collembola; order Symphypleona; family Dicyrtomidae; genus Dicyrtoma; species Dicyrtoma fusca. The sequence continues at coordinate 7,318 of JAQFZC010006612.1, forward strand.
ACAGTGTAATTTGTACAAAACCTTCCTTCTGCTATGTGAGCTACATGTGTATTGTGTAACTTTATTTAGTACCTAGATTATAGTCATGCAAAATTATGCTGAAGTAAAAATGATTAGAGAACATAATATGCTGATTGTAAGACTGTAGGACTGTGCTTATTTTAAGCTAATAAAAAAATACAAAATGTATAAATTAATTTTATTAAATAACAGCCAGTCGACGTCACACTGTAATTCTCAGAAGTGACAGAGGCACTTACAAACAAAAATATTAACTTTGTTAATCTTATAAACCCCTACAGCTGTGGTGTGGCTTTAAACAATTAACTATTTGTATTTGTTTTTAATTCTCTGGACACTGTCAAACGATATTTTTGCATTATAATAGCAAACGAAACCTCAACTCGATCAGTCCAGTTACTGTATAAACCAAATTACACCCTAAGATCTTACATACAATCATAAAAACTTCAAGCAGGTTGCAGTAACTAATTTCAAAAATGTTACTTTTTTCAACTTTGTTAATTGTTGCACATATAAATTTTCCGGTGCAAGTGACAGCTGAAGAAAAGTATCTGAGCCTTCCTGCCCTTGGAAGAACGGCCCAGTTGGGATTTCTCTACAATTTCCCAACTGACTCATTCCGTGACGTTAATATTTTTCGACAAAGTATTTCTAAAGAATTTATCATTGATTCAAAAAAATATCACAAGGAGACCAAAGCAGGGTTCATTAACACATATTCGGACAAATTTCGATTGCTAAACATTGACGGCCATACAGGTCCCAGCATTTTGGCTGGTCTTCTACAAGCTGAAGGAGCTACCGACTTTGTGAATGAAGAAAATAAAAGTAAAAACGACTTGGTTGGTGTTTTGCTTGTGAAATTCCAAACTGCTGACGAAAGTCTACAAGTTTACTATGATGCCCTGAAGCCTTTCTTTAACACTGAGATACTTTCCCATAAAGAAGCAACACACGTAGTTACCGGTATCACTTGGGGAGCTGAGGTGGCGGTAAAGTTTAAAGGCAGCGCAAAAAATTCAAATTCTGGTTCGCGTTCGCTATTGGCAATAAAAGAATCTATGGGAATGGAATTTGACTATTTTAAAGGAACTAGGCGGTCCAAAAATATTACTGATAAAACCAACTACAATTTTTCTGTATCTGCCAACTGTGATATTTTGCTTCCTCAAGGTCACGAATTTCCGGTAAATCAAAGCGGAGTTCAAGAGCTGCTTCGGAGTGTCCTTGAATCACTTAATGGCACTACCGATACGAAAGGGGTACCCCTTAAATTCAGATTAACACCCCTCAAAGAGCTTAAAAATTACCTACAACTACCTACAGAAACAAGTGCAGCATCCCACCATGCCACTTTAAATGAATCGATGCTACAAATAATCGTAGAAACCTTCGATGACGCGGGCCAAGTAAGTCAAGAGCTTCACGATCTTAGCACTCAGATTGAAGACTGCAGCGATTTTCAGTTGTTAGCCAACAAAGTTCATGATTTAAAAAGAAACTTTGGCAAGAGCTTGGCTAATTTTAAAATGACCTTTGCAACCACTTTGCAAGAGTATCGAAAGGGGATAGTAGCAAATCCTGGACCTGCTCTGGCAGATCTTCCAAAGCAATACTACGAAGAGGAGTTCAGCCCAGAAAGTGTGAGGCGCCAAATTAGTGAGATTAAAGGGAATCTTAAAGGAACGAATATTTCACATTGCAACAACAGTGCTTTTATCCCAAAGGAAGTTAAATTTAGCTTAGAAAAGGAAGTTAAAGAGCTCCGAGGTAATTTCCTACAATCAAAATAAAAATGGCTCTTTATTCATAACTACTTGTTTGGTCATTTTTTTAATTTTAATTTTCTTCTTTCAGACACACAGCAAGAATTAGTAAAGACTGTTCGGAGCGTGACTGAGTTTTTAAAAATGAGCGCCAACGGCACTACTTTCTCCTTTAATGACGAAAACAACAGTTCTGTGGCGCCCCCTGGGTCAGATTCTGAAATAATGCCTGCAGGGCTCGTCCCTCTTTACCGTTATTGGGACGCAGGGCGTCGGGATCACTTTTACACCACTAAATGGGATACCCTTGAAAATGGAACGATGGGCTTCGTCTATGAAAAAGTTGAATGTTTAGTTTTTGGGTCAAATACGACAGGAACAATTCCACTTCACCGCTACTACCACAACGGACGCTACGACCACTACTATACTACTAACTACACCGAATTGGGAGCTGCCAAGGGCGGCTTCGTCTACCAGAGGGTTCAGTGTTACATTTATCCTACCAATAGCGTCTGTGGAACCGTTCCACTCTACCGCTACTTCCATGCTGGCAACTTTGACCATTTCTATACTATCAACTATAGTGCTGTAATCAGTGGGGTTGGGGGCTGGATGAGCCAAGGTATTATTGGCTATGTATTTGCTACATGATTACAGTCAATTAAACATAAAAATGCAAACAATCCGTCGACTCCGACACCTACCCCTGGATTAAATCACTCGACGAGATTTATTTTTCTGATCCACTATTTAAGGACATGCCGCTCTTTGTAATTACTACATAGAGTGTTAACTAACACTTACTTGGTTGAAATCATTGATAATATAGAATGCTGTTATTATTATTTTATTTAATGTTTTACTTTTTGATGTTGCACATGTTTCATAAATTCATAAATAAATGTGTCTGTGAAGCTCATAACGGCAAAACGTTTAAGAAACAAATTTTTCCCATTTGTTTTATCTCAGCTGAGTAAATACATTTGTTTAATGGTACTTCTTTTATCATCAATCATCATCTTAAAACATAGGAAGTAGAGCTGCCGTGACCTGAATGGACAGGGACAGGAATATTAAATTACTTGATTGGGTGTTGACGTGTTAAATTTCGCTAGTACTGTTGCTACAAATTCTGTACCTTAATGTAGTACCTAAGCATTGTGTCATACATAATTAGTTAGCTTATACACTTAGTATCATAATTATACTAAATTAAAAAATTTTCATTTCGTCCACCCCATGGAATGGAAAACATTTGAGATGGCCTACTACAAAATACCGCGACGCTCGTGAAGTTTAAATTAACCAATTGAAAGGTCAAAATTTGTTAGTTTGTACGAACTATCAGTTCAGAATGTCGATTGTGACAAGAAGATGATTTTCAAGAGGTACAAATTACCGATTTCAGCTGGGAAGACTCCATACTATTTAATTATAGCATCTGTGAATGTGCAACTATAGTCAGTAGTACCGAATCGCTTATGTAATCTTTGGATAAGGATAAAATTCTTTTCTTTACGTTTGAGTAAAACCAAATAATAATAGTACTAAAACTGTAGTACGACCCCACTTTGATGACTAATAGCTTGCAAGCCCTCGCGGAAAATCAGATTTGCTTCCTTTTTGCATGAAGTTTTCATCGAGCCATAGTAGCAATAGCAACATTGACCTCGGTGGGCTCTTAGAAATCTTGCTGTAGTACACAAAGCAGTAGCCCAAAATCGGAAGTGTAGATCCTGACATGACTTCGTAGGTAGTAGTTATACGTTGTTAAACTGAATGGAGACAAACGTCAGTATTACCACCAATGATAGCATAACGGCTTGTTCCGTCGGTCAAAATAAGCCCCTCAACAATTTGTTGACAATGATCCCTAAAATTTGCAATTTATTATAGACATGAAAATACACCCGTGGTAGCCTAAGAAAATATGGCTGGACATACGTAGGTTACATTTGCCAAGACTCGAGGATGGTCGCCCAAGGCGACCTCCGAGAGACGCTGTAAGTATTTTCAGACAAGCGATTTCATTATCATCTTCGTTTAAGAGAAGATTTTGTTTAGTGGTAGCCAACCCAATCTTGAAAAACATTGAATCGGGAGGAATTTGACGGTTGCCACTTTATTTTTCTCATCCAAATAAATACCCCTACTTAGGTTGGATAAAGGTTATCAGAAAATGTCTTACAAACATTACGCAATAAACTAAGGTATTACAAGATCTATTCAACTCTTATCAAGTCACTCTCTAACTGGTAAAATATCATAAGCAAATATAATCAACATGTAGTTAGCTGAGCAATATGTCTATTCCTTTCTTTTAAACATGCATAAATACATACTACGTACATATTATACGTTAGAACTATGCCTATGTAGTAATAGCTATTGCTAAACAATAATGGGTCTAAACCTTTGGTATGAGAAACTTATTGTACAGTAGATATTGCTACTCATCAACAAGGAGTAGTGTATGCCTAGGCATATATAATGCGGCCCACAGCATTTATTTCTGCAACAGATGTCATTAAAAACCTCATTTGAAGCAATTAAAATCTGAAACAAATAAAAGAACAACTGGAAGGAAAATATGAATTCTCGATTTGATAGGGTTGTTGTACTGTTCCCAAATATTGTTCTAGTCCAATTTCGTTTTTTATACTGCTGAGAGTGCATTCTAGGAAAGGCTAAGGGGTACATATTGAGTAGAACCACGATAGTTAAATACTAAAAAGCTGCAGCTTTATAGATACAAAAACATAATGCACACCTGTCTGTATGGGCTAAGGCTAAATCGGACGTTAAACGAAACATTTATTTTAATTATTAGAGAGAGAAAGTAATTTTTATTACACTGATACTACAATAGTATTTACCGGCCGGCACAGTAAAGTACAGACATTGTTTCAATACACAGTTCTTTGATAGTTCGGTTAATGTTATTGTAATTGTTGTTAATGTGTATTGAGAGCACTAATATCCGCAGGTAATGTTAAGGAGAGAAAAGTAAAAAGAGAAATTGTGAGCATCAGGAATGGAAAAGCCAAAGTCAATTCCACCCATCAGAGTCACAAATGCCCAGATAGGGAGGCTCCCTGCCAGTTAGTACATACCGTATATGACCTTTTAGTATCCCCGGATACTATTAAAAAAACACTCCAGATTGACCGGACAGTATTTG